>CM032162.1:34195126-34317045 GCA_018901935.1 Pugionium cornutum | reverse complement strand
CATGTTAATTTCATCAGCTAGTTAAAATGATCATCTTAAACTGATAATTGGTGTTCTTTGAGTATAGGCTTATAAATGAAACATAATGGATGACATCACGTAGTTTGAGATAGATTGGTGCTTAAAAGTTTAGGGTTAACCCGGCACGTTAAAATACGTGTAAACCTTAACCCTCTATTATTGTATAGAAAAGTTATGGGGTTAATTTAGGATTAGACTTAAAATATTAGGGTTAAAAAGTGGTTAGCCCTGTTATATTTTAATTTTCCTTACATAATTTTTAATTGAGTGTTTTTCATTCAAAAATATAACATTTTTACCAAGGATGCAAATAATACCAAAAATGTAGAATAATATTTCTCATCAAAACAGAAAATAATAGTTTTTATCAATACTGAAAATAGTGTTTTCCACCAAAACTGCAAATATCGTTTATTGGCCAAAACCCCAAAATGACATTTTCTCAGCAAATTCGAAAATGATATTTTCTCGCAAAAAACGTAAAATAACGTTTTTATGCAAAATAAAATTTCTTATCGAAACTACAAAATATCGTTTTGTCAAAACTACAAAAAACGTTTTTCCAGCATAAACAGAGAATAACTTATTATTTTCATAATTGGAAAAGAATGTTTTCTTGCTTAAACTGTAAACATCATTTTTTCGCCAAATTCTTATAGTGAAATTTTGTAAAGTAACGTTTTCTAGCAAAAATCATAAAACAACATATTCTCGCCAGAATCTCAAAATAAAAATTTATGTTTCTTAATTTAGAAAACTAATAATTTAATTATGCAAGATTTATATATAATTCGAATGTAAAATTATGTTCTATCATAAATATGTTACGTATAACTTCCAAACTTTTTTGTTACAATTATTTTCATATGATAATCATAGTTCATCAAAAAAGTATTCTCCAATTACTAGATAAAAACCTATTTCTCAAGCATTAAATAATTTAAATGTTCAAAATTATTTTCACTTACAATTTTATCTCGTAATTAATATAGTTATAGAAATATACATTAAAAAAAAATACTTTTTTAGAACTTGAATCTAAACACCAACAATCATGTAAAAAAATATGATTCAAAATTTCAGTCAAAACTCTAAAATTTAATGTAACTCTAGAATCCAGATCAATATAAAGCAAAAGCTAGAATCGGTTAAAAAGACAAGTATGCATTGGATGAAAGGGATCCATCAACAGTAGTTTTATCAATTTAAAAGGGATGGATAAGAATATATGTATACTATATTTATACCCACCCACATAAATTATATAATATTATTTATTAGTAAATATATTAAATATTTATATAATTTTTATTTTTATATAAATTTTTTTAATATTTATTTTGTATATGTAAATAAAGAAAAGCAAAATAATTGTCTTTCATTCATTTAATAGTATTTTTAGTTAATTTAATAAAATATATTGATTTTATAACCAAATTAATTACACTAACATATATAAAAGGATGAAAAAATTGATAGGTTTAAAATGGGTTATAAATGGTTGAACTCTATTTCTTAAATTTTGGTGGGCTAAAATAGGATTATGGTTAATTTAGGGTTAGATTAATTTAGGGTTAGGTTGGGCTGGGTTTTAAAAACCCATATTAACATCCCTAGCGTTGGATTTGCGTCATTTTGAATTCTAAATCAAAGGTTACGAAAGATTTAAGGTGGACATGTCAAGTTGATCAGAAATTTAAAATGATCATTCGAAACTGATCATTGGTGCTCTTTGAGTGAAGGCTTATAAATGAAGCAAAATGGATGGCATCACACAGTGTGGGAAATATTGGATTACTTGAAGGCTTTGCCTTAGCTCTTTAAGTCTAAAATGTTGCCACAATATAGAAAATTGAGGTAGCTTAACGTGGTCGTTAGATTTGTGTCATTCTGAACTCTAAATCAAAAGTTACGAATGATTTAGTGCACTCATATCAAATTGATTGGTTAGTTAAAATGATCATTCTAAACTGATTTCACAATATAGAAAATTGAGCTAGCTTAATATGGCTGTTGGATTCGTATCATTTAGAACTCTAAATCAAAAGTTACGGACAATTTAGTGCAGACAAGTCAAGTTAATCGGCCTGTTAAAATTACAATTATAAACTGATCATTGGTGCTCCAAATGAAGAGTATAAATGTAGCATAATGCATGGCTTCCTGTAGTTTGGGATACATTGTATTACTTGGATTCTTTTTCGTAGCTCTTTTAGAATCAAATGTCGTCAAAATATGGAAAATTGAGGTAGCTTAACGTGGGCTTTGGGCTCATATCATTTTGAGCTTTAAATCAAAAATTAAAGGCGATTTATCGAGGACATGTAAGTTGATCAGTTAGTTAGAATTATCATTCTAAACTGATCATTAGTGCTACTTGAGTAAGGGCTAATAAATGAAGCATAATGCATGGCATCACGCAGTTTGGGATAGATTGCATTACTTGGAGACTTTGTCGTAGCTATTTTGATCTTAAATTTTGTCACAATATAAAACAATGAGCTAGCTTACCGTGGGGATTGGATTCGTGTCATTTTGAACTCTAAATCAAAAGTTATGGACGATATAGTGCATACATGTCAAATTGATGTAACTTAAAATGATCATTCTATATTGATCATTGGTTTTCCCTGAATAAGGGCTTATAAATGAAGCATAATACATGGCATCATGTAGATTAGGTTACATTGGATTACTTGCAGGCCTTTTTGTAACTCTTTTAGTGACAAATGTTGTCACAATATGGAAAATTGAGCTAGGTTAACATGAGAGTTCGATTCGTGTCATTCTGAACTCTAAATTTAAAGTTACGAACGATTTAGTGCGGAAATGTCAAATTGATCGGTTAGTTAAAATGATCATTCTAAACTGATCATTCTAAACTGATCATTGGTGCTCTTTGAGTAAAGACTTATAAATGAAGCATAATGCATAGCATCACCAAGTTTGCGGTGCTTTGAATTACTTGGAGATTTTTTCATAGCTCTTTCAATCTAAAATGTTGTCACAATATAAAAAATTGAGCAAGCTTAACGTGGTCGTTGGATTTGTGTCATTTTGAACAATATAAAAAATTCGTGTCGTCAAAAGTAACGGACGATTTACTTCAGACATGTCAAGCTGATCGGCCAGTTAAAATGATCATTTTAAACTAATCCTTGGTGCTCCTTTAGTAAAGGCTTATAAATGAAGCGTAATGCATGACATCACACAGTTTGGGATAAAATGGAATACTTGGAGGATTTTTTGTAGCTCTTTCAGTATGGAAAATTGAGCTAGCTTAAGACTCATGTTCTTTTAAGGTATAAATCAAAAGTTAAAGACGATTTAGTGCGGACATGTCACGTTGATCAGTTAGTTATAATGATAATTCTAAATTGATCATTGGTGATACTTTAGTATGCCTATAAATTAAGCATAATGCATGGCATCTTACCATTTGGGATAGATTGGATTTCTTGGAGACATATTAAATTTGACAATCTTGAAACTTGATCTACCTTAACGTGGGCGTTGGATTTGTGTCATTTTGAACTCTAAATAAAAAGTTACAGAAGATTTAGTGCAGACATGTCAAGTTTATCGTCCAGTTAAAATGATCATTCTAAACTGATCATTGGTGCTCCTTCAGCAAATGCTTATAAATGAAGCATAATGCATGGCATCACGCAATTTGGGATACATTGGATTACTTGGAGGTTTCTTCGTAGCTGTTTCAGTCTCAATTGTAGTCACAATATGGAAAATTGAGATAGCATAACAGGGGCGTTGGACTTATGTTATTTTGAGCTAAAAATCAAACGTTTAAAGACGATTTAGTGCGGACATGTAAGTTGATCATCTAGTTAAAATTATCATTCTAAACTGATCATTGGTGCTCCTTGAGTAAGCGCTAATAAATGAAGCGTAATGCATGGTATCACGCAGTTTGGGATAGATTGGATTAGGTGGGGCTTTTTGTAGCTATTTGGGTCTTAAATTTTGTCACAATATAAAAAAATGAGCTACCATAATGTGGGAATTGGATTCGTGTCATTTTGAACTCTAAATCAGAAGTTACAGACGATATAGTGCATACATGTCAAGTTGATGGACAGTTAAAATGATCACTCTAAACTGGCTTTTTGTAGCTATTTGGGTCTTAAATTTTGTCACAATATTAAAAAATGAGGTACCATAATGTGGGAATTGGATTCGTGTCATTTTGAACTCTAAATCAGAAGTTACGGACGATATAGTGCATACATGTCAAGTTGATGGACAGTTAAAATGATCATTCTAAACTGATCATTAGTGCTCCTTGGGTAAAGGCTTATAAAGGAAGAATAATGCATGGCATCATGCAGTTTGGGATACATTGGATTAGTTGGAGGCTTTTTCGTAAGTTTTTCAGTCTCAAATTTTGTCACAATATGGAAAATTGAGCTACGTTATAATGGGGGTTGGATTTCTGCCATTCTGAACTCTAAATCAAAAGTTACGGACGATTTAGTGCGGAAATATCAAGTTGATCGGCCGGTTAAACTGATAATTCTAAACTGATCATTGGTGTTGCTTGAGTAAAGGCTTATAAATATCGCATAATGCATGGCATCATGCGATTTGGGATACTTTGGATTACTTGCAGGCTTTTTCATAGTTATTTTCATCTCAACTTTTTGTACAGTATAGGAAATTGAGCTAGTTTAACGTGGACGTTGGATTCGTGTCACTTTGAACTCTAAATCAAAAGTTGCAGACTAATTACTACGGCCATGGCAAGTTGATCGGCCAGTTAAAATGATCATTCTAAACTGATCATTGGTGCTTCTTGAGTATAGGTTTATAAATGAAACATAATGGATGGCATCACGCTTTTTGGGATAGATTGGACTACTTGGAGGTTTTATCATAGATATTTTGTTCTTTGAATTTTGTCACAATATAGAAAATTGAGCTAGTTTAACATGGGCGTTGGATTCCTGTCATTTTGAACTCTATATCAAAAGTTACAAACAATTTAGTGCGGAAATGTCAAGTTGATCGGTCAGTTCAAATGAACATTATAAAGTGTTCATTGGTGCTTCTTGAGTAAAGGCTTATAAATGAAGCATAATGGATGGTATCACGTAGTCTGGGAAACATGGGATTAATTGGAGGCTTTATGGTAGCTTTTTAAGTCTCAAATATTTTCATAATATAGAAAATTGAGCTAGCTTAACATGGGCGTTGGATTCGTTTAATTATGAACTCTATATCAAAAGTTACGAATGATTTATTGCGGACATGTCTAGTTGATGAGTTAGTTAAAATGATCATCCGAAACTGATCATTAGTGCTCCTTGAGTAAAGGCTTATAAATGAAGCATAATGCATGGCATCATACACTATGGGATAGATTGGATTAGTTGGAGGTTTTTCATAGCTCTTTCATTCTCAAATATTGCACAATATGGAAAATTGATCAAAGGTTAAAAACAATATATTGAAACATGTCAAGTCAATCAGCTAGTTAAAATGATCATTCTAAAATTGGTGTTATATACTTATAAACAAAGCATAATGCATGGCATCATGCATTTTTGGATAGATTAGATTACTTGGAGGCTTTATCGTAGGTATTTTAGTCTTAAATTTTGTCATAATATAGAAAATTGAGCTAGTTTAATGTGGACGTTGGATTCGTGTCATTTTGAACTCTAAATCAAAAGTTATGGATAATGCAGTGCAGACATATCAAGTTGATCAGATAGTTAAAATGATCATAAATTTAAAAATAGGATTCTACCCTTTATAACCTATTTTTAACCTATCAATTTTTTCATCATTTTTCGTCAACATTAAACTTTATTAATAGAAAGTATCATCTTTTTATATAAGTTATTGTTATTAATTTGGTTAGATAATCTATATATTTTATTAAATTAACTAAAAATATTATTAAATGCGTGAAAGACAATTATTTTTCTTGTATTAATTAATATTAAAAAAAACTTTAAATAAAAGTTAAAATTATATAAATATTTAATTTATATTTATTAATAAATAATATTATATAATTTATAAATCTAATATACACATATTCTTATCCATCTCTTTTAAATTTACAAAATTGCTATTGATGGATCCATTTCATCCAATGTATACTTGTCTTTTTAACCCGATTCTAACTTTTGGTTTATATTGATCCGTATTCTATAGTTACATTAATTTTTAGAGTTTTGACTGAAATTTTAAATCATATTTTTGTTTACATGATTGTAGGTGATTAGATTCATGTTCTAAAAAAGTATTTTTAATGTATATTTCTATAACTATATTAATTACGTGATAAAATTGTAAGTGAAAATAATTTTGAACATTTAAATTATTTAATACTTGAACAACATGTTTTTCTCTCGTAATTAGAAAATATTTTTTTACATTACAAGAAAACAAGGACTTTGCGATCACTTTGCGACCACAGAAGGTAGTCGCAAAATCTTCGTCGCAAAATTTTTTAGACGCACTTTAGCGACTGATTTGCGACCACTGTAATAGTGGTACAATTTGTGACTAAACATTGGTGAATGTATTTGCGACTACTTTGCGACTGGATCTTAGTAACAAATTTTGCCACTTCTTTGCAAATACATATGGTGTAGCAAAAGCCGTAGTCGCAAGTCAGCTACAAAAGTTTGTGATTGATTTGTGACCACAGTGCAAGATGTTGTCGCAAATTAGTGACAAGAGTTTGCGACTGATTTGCGACTACATTATATATTTAGTCGCAAATCAGTCAAAAATGATTGCGACTGATTTGCGAGTGAGAATGAATTTCTCGGAAAAAATAGCTGTAGTTGTAAAGCAGTCGCAAGTATTTGTGACTGATTTGCGATTACAGGTAAATTTTTCAAAAAAATAGATGTAGTCACAAATTGTTCACAAAAAAGTAAACTGATTTGTGACTGATTTGCGACTACAACTAAATTAGGTTTTAAAAAAATAATTAATTAAAATATTTTGAAAATAAAAGAAAATTTTTTTTAAATAATAATTTTTAATTTTAATTTCAAAATGTTTTAATTAATTATTATTATTTAAAAAATTAATTAATATTATTATTAATTAATGAATAATGAATATAATTTTTAATATTTGTTTTAAAATATTTTATTTAAACAAATTGTTTTATAATTATAAATATTATTATAATTAAATAATAAATAAATTGTATTAATTAATTATTTTATAAAATAAAAAGATATTTAAAAACATTATTTAATAAAATTCAATTTAGAAAAAATCTAATTCTCCAGGGGCGGAATCGAAAATCCGATAGCGAAAATGTTTGTAGAGCGGTCGATGATTCACCTGTGTCATCGTTATCCCTCATAAAAGTGACGAATGCAGGATCCGTCCATTGGAAATAGCTAACAAGCATCTCCAAATTGTTAATCGTCTTTTGATTTTCTTTTTGCACATCCTGCATCTTTCGATACGCTTCCAAAATTTGCGCGTTTTGTTCTTCAATACGCATGTTGATTGCATTTTGTTCTTCGATTCGGTGCTGCGCGGGTAAAAGTTGCTGCTGAAGCTCAATGTAGTCGGCGGTAGTGGATTGCAAGTCACTACCCCTACCCAACCCATGCATGCGGTTCAGGCTACCGAGTCCGTAAAGGCGATCTCGGTCATGCGCAACAGAAAACTACAAAAAAACAATTAGAATAAAATTAGAAGATTACAAAAAACAATTAGAATAAATATATTGAACTTAATGTACATAAGAAAAAAAATTTTAAAAAATTTGTTATCTTAATGAAGATCTCTTTCTTCTCTTTTGGGGTGAGCTCAATTCGCCACGAAGTACCGTCGGACGTTTCTGTTGCCATCTTTTCTTGGATGTTGTGTTCGTATGCTTTATAGATTTGTTTAGTTTTCAAATCCACATACGAACCATCCGGCCGAGTATGAGTCTTTATAAAGATCTCACTAATTGAGATCGGTTGTTCCAAATTATTTTCCTAAACATATTTTGAAATAAATTATTATTAAATAACAATTAAATTTATATTTAAATTTAAATGTTTTAAATTACTTACCATTTCCTGTTGGATCTGGATGTAGGATTTTTGGCCCGACAAATGCGGATCAAGGCCATCCCGAGCAAAGGTACAATTATTAGAGGATTTGCTACTTCTCCCATTTGACGTTTGTGTTCCCCAGTAGTCTATCATTATTTTGTACAAACTTGGAGAAATCCACATGGGACGTTTGCCGGTTGAATGAACCGTGCTCACCATCCCTTTCATCCGTCTTATATATACGGAGTCAAACTGCTTCTGTACCACCGAGGTGACCATAGGATCCCAGGTGTACGATTGTTTCGAATTTTATAAATATTATTAGTTTTAGTAATTTTTTATATTTTATGAAATAACAAAATTGAAAAAATATTATAAAAAAATTTTTACTTACCACAAATTCGATAAAATATTTTTCATGTCGTTCAGCTGGTACGACCGTCCAACTGTAGTAGGGGCCGTCAAATATATTTTTCAAAATTTTTGAAATTTGACGGGTTATTATCCCTTTTTCCTGGTCAAACATAATTAATTACAAATATTTAATTGTAAATTTAAATTATTTATTTATAATTAAATGTTTATAATTTATATAACTTAATATAAAAATAAAATTAAAAACTTACCATGTTGTGTTTGGTGCTGGTACAGGAGACAGTACAGTCAAGTACTGGTCCCGCCCCGGGGTTTGTAACAAACTATCAAGTGTGATAGTTTGTTCCCCCGTTTCCATTTCAGATGGCGGAACATCTTCCTCCTCATGCTCCTCGGATTCCTTAAACCGTGGGACATGATCGGTTTCAGGAACCGAGTGAGGAGTGAATATGTATTGTGGAGCGAGGCGGGCTGCCGCTCTATAAGGAGGCCGAAGAGTTACCACGACCGGAAGACGACGGGATTTGTCGTCTTCCACGACCTCTCATCGACCTACCTCTACTTGCCATTGGTTATTGGTTTTTTTGGTTGGGAAAGAGGTTTGTGTTTGAGAGGATTTTTAGAAAGTAGGAATTTTTGAAGTGTGAAAAATGAGGGAAAACCATAAGGGTTTATAGATTTTTTGTGCGACCACAAATGTGGTATAATGTAAAATTAATGACATGGTCACAAATCAGTCACAAATTTGCGACTGATTTGCGACCACCAATTAATTTGGTGGGAATCAAAAAATGCGAAAACTTTCAAACTCCCACAAAATTTAATGGTAGTCGCAAATGAGTCACAAATTTGCAAAGTACTCACAATTAATGCCCCAAATCCTAAATTTTATGATTTTGTTTAATAAATTGAATTATATAAGATTGATAACTTGATTAGGAGTTGTACAAACTTTAATTACGAAGTAAACAACAACATTTACCAAATTTACCAAATTTACATATCATTTACCTTAAACACTTAACACATTTCCTTAATCTTATACCTCTTATATACACTTCAAATGTTTCTAACATTTACATGAACACAAATATGATTTTGTGTATAGTTGGCAAACTTGAATGGTTAGTACCTACATAGAAATGCAAAAACAAGTTGTAAATGTGAAAAATACATAGAGAAAATGTGAATTTACTTTATGTAGTCACAAAGTGGTCGATATTTTGCGACCAATTTGTGACCACGGTACAAATTTTAATCCTGTGGTCACAAATCAGTCGCATATTTGTGACTGATTTGTGACCACCTGTAATATTTGTGACCAATTTTCCACCACATTACCAATGAAGTGGCAATGTGGTGGCAAAGTAGTCACAATTAGTGCCATAAAACCTAAATTATATGGTTTTTGTGAATAAATTGAATTATATAAAGATCAATATCAAAAATACATAAAACGTCAAATATATTAATTACATCTCTTCATGCTGTCATCATCTGAAGATGAAATATTACACTGAAATTCATCTTCTAGTTCGGCATCTCCGACATCGAAATCAATTTCTTCGGTATGATTAACTCTATCGACCAAACGATCTACTTCTGTCTCTTGAACAACCATTACCTCTTCATCATTTTCTTGTTGCAAAAGGCCAATCTTATCTTTGTTTTTGTATTTCCTCAAAATGTTAGATCTGGGATTAACTTTCATAACATGTAGACATGTTTGTTTTGATGATGATTTGGTGTGCGGATTGGGAATATAACAAACTTGATCTGCTTGAGTGGGTGGTACATCATAATTAATAAAATCTAAATTAGTTATACATATATAACAAAATTAATTTATATAATTTTACGTAGATAATACATTTAAATTTACATAAATTTATAGTTAATTATTTATATACATACCTAGTATAAATGGTTTGTATTTGTAGTATTTCCTTGATGATAAGACATCAACAATGCTATTTTCCGACTTTCGAGTTCCTTTCGAAAGCGTAGGATCATACCACTCACAATTAAAAAAATGTGATCTTTAAATTTAGGATGCCAACATACTCAAGTTGAATGATATCTGTTAAAATCCCATAGAAATCAGCTATATCAGGTGCATGTGAGTAATTGTCTCGCTTGAAACAAATACCATAGTTACATGTATTTCTCCTGTGTCCATGTTTCTTCGTGTGGAACATATAACCTCTTGTAAAATAGATCAGCCAAGTTGACAGTTTATTCATTGGTCCTTAAACTAATTCTTGAGCCCATATAAGAAAGGTGCATGGATCTGTTGAAGTGCATGCATTGACCTATGATCATATCATGGCATCACACAATTTGGAATAGTTTGGATTACTTGGAGGCTCTATCGTAGCTATTTCATTTTTAAATTTTGACACAATATATAATACTTAGCTAGCTTAACCGTGGCGTTGAATTCGTGTCATTTTGAACTCTAAATCAAATGTTACGGAAGATTTAGTGCATACATGTCAATTTTATTGACAAGTGAAAAATGATCATTCTAAACTATTCACTGCTGCTCCTTGAGTAAAAGCTTATAAAAGTACCATAATGTATGACATCACGTAGTTTGGGATACATTGGATCATTTGGAGGCTTTATCGTATCTTTTTCAGTCTCAACTGTTGTAACAATATAAAAAATTTAGCTAGATTAATGTGGCTGTTCGATTCATATCCTTTTGAGCTCTAAATCTAATGTTAAAGACATTTAGTACGAACATATGAAGTTGATCAGCTAGTTAAAACGATCTTTCTGAACTGATCATTGCTGCTTATTGAGCAAAGGTTTACAAATGAAACATAATGCATGGCATCACACAGTTTGGAATAGATTGGTTTACTTGAAAGCTTTGTCGTAGCTATTTTGGTCTTTCATTTTATCAAAATATAGAATATTGATCTAGTTTAACATGGGCGTTAAATTCGTGGCATGCTGAACTCTAAATCAAAAGTTACGAATGATTTAGTGCAAACGTGTCAACTTGATCGGCGAGTTATAGTGATCATTCTAAAATTTTCATTGGTGCTCCTTCAGTAAATGCTTGTAAATGAAGCATAATACATGGCATAACGCAGTTTGGGATACATTGGATTAATTGGATACTTTATCGTAGCACTTTTAGTCTCAAATGATGTAACAATATTGAAAATTAAGGTAGATTAACGTGTCCGTTGGATTCATGTCATTTTGAGCTGTAAATCAAATGTTAAAGACGATTTAGTGAGGATATGTCAAGTTGATCAGCTAGTTAAAATGATCATTCTAAACTCATCATTACTGCTCATTGAGCAAAGGTTTACAAATGATGCATAATGCATGGCATCACGCAGTTTGGGATAAAATGGATTTCTTGAATGCATTTTCGTAGCTATTTCGGTCTTAAATTTTTTCACAATATTAAAAACTGAGCTAGCTTAACGTGCGCATTAGATTCATGTCATTCTGAACTCTAAATCAAAATTTACCGATGATTTAGTGCGGGCATGTCAAGTTTATCGGCTAGTTAAATTGATCATTCTAAAGTGATCATTGGTGCTCATTGAGCAAACGCTTACAAATGAAAAATAATGCATGACATCACGCAGTTTGGGATAGATCGGATTAATTGGAGGCTTTGTCGTAGCTATTTCGGTCTTAAATTTAATCATAATATAGGAATCTGAGCTAGATTAAAATGGGTGTTGGATTCATGTCATTCTGAACTCTAAATCAAAAGTTACGGACGATTTAGCGTAGAGATGTCAAATTGATCAGCCAGTTAAAATGATAATTCTAAACTGATCATTGGTGCTCCTTGAGTAAACGATCATAAATGAAGCATAATGCATGACATCACAAGGTTTTTGATAGATTGGATTACTCGGAGGCTTTGTCGTAGCTCTTTCAGTCTCAAATGTTGTAACAATATTGAAAATTGAGCTAGATTAACGAGGGTGTTGGATTCATATCATTTTGAGCTCCAAAACAAATGTTACAGAAGATTTAGTGCGGACATGTCAAGTTGATCAGCTTGTTCAAATGATCATTCTGAACTGATCATTGGTGCTCATTGTGCAAAGGTTTACAAATGAAGCATAATACATGGCATCACGTAGTTTGGGATAGATTGGATTACTTACAGGCTTTATCGTAGCTAATTCGGTCTTAAATTTTGATACAATATAGAATATTTAACTAGCTTAACGTGGGCGCATTGAGTAAAAGCTTATAAATGATGCATAATTCATGACATAACACAGTTTGGGATACATTGGATTACTTGGGGGCTTTGTTGTAGCTCTTTAAGTCTCAAAATTTGCCACAATATTAAAAATTGAGCTAGATTAACGTGGCCATTGGATTTATGTCATTTTGACCTCTAAATCAAATGTTACGGATGGTTTAGTGCGGACATCTGAAGTTGATCAGCTAGTTAAAATGATCATTCTAAACTCATCCTTGGTCCTCATTGAATAAAACTTTACAAACGAAGCATAATGCATGGCATCATGTAGATAGGGATAGATTGGATTACTTGGAGGCTTTGTCATAGTTATTTTGGTCCTAAATTTTGTCACAATATAGAATATTGAGCTAGCATAACGTGGCCATTGGATTCATGTCATTTTGAGCTCCAAATAAAATGTTAACGACGATTTAGTGCAGACATGTCAAGTTGATCAGCTAGTTAAAATGATCATTCTAAACTGATCATTGATGCCCATTGAGCAAAGGTTTACAAATGAATCATAATGCATGGCACACACAATTTTGGATAGATTGGATTACTTGGAGGCCTTGTCGTAGCTATTTTGGTCTTAAATTTTGTCACAATATAGAAAATTGAGCTAGCTTAACGTGGGCATTGGATTCATGTCATTTTGAATTCCAAATCAAAAGTTAAAGACGATTTAGTCTGGATATGTCAAGTTTATTGGCTAGTTAAATTTGATTATTTTAAATTGATCATTGGTGCTCTTTGAGCAAAGGTTTACAAATAAAGAATAATGCATGGCATCACGCAGTTTGGGATGCATTGGATTACTTGGAGGCTTTGTCGTAGCTCTTTCAGTCTCAAATGTTGTCTCAGTATAGAAAATTGAGCTAGCGTAACTGTGCGTTTGATTCTTGACATTTTGAACTCTAAATCAAAAGTTACAAACGATTTAGCATAGAAATATCAAATTGATCGACCAGTTAAAATGATAATTCCAAACTAATCATTAGTGCTCCTTGAGTAAGGACTTATAAATGAAGCACAATGCATGGCATCATGAAGTTTGGGAAACATTGGATTACTTCGAGGCTCTGTAGTAGCTCTTTCAATCTCAAATGTTGTCACTATATTGAAAATTGAGCTAGACTAACATGGACCTTGGATTCAAATCATTTGAGCTCTAAATGAAATGTTAATGACGATTTAGTGTGGATATGTCAAATTGATCATCTAGTTAAAATGATCATTCTAAACTAATCATTGGTGCTCATTGAGCAAAGGTTTACAAATGAAGCATAATGCATGGCATCACACACTTGGGGTAGATTGGAATCCTTGGAGGTTTTGTAATAGCTATTGGTCTTAAATTTTTACACAATATCAAAAATTGAGCTAGCTTAACGTAAGCATTAGATTCATGTCATTTTGAACTCTAAATCAAAAGTTACCGACTGTTTTAGTATGGACATGTCAAGTTTATTGGCTAGTTAAATTGATCATTCTAAACTCATATATGGGGCTCATTCAGCAAATGTTTAAAAATGAAACATAATGCATGGCATCACGCAGTTTGGGATAGATTAGATTACTTAGAGGTTTTGTCGTAGCTCTTGCAGTATCAAATGTTGTCACAATATTGAAAATTGAGCTAGATTAGCATGGTCGTTCAATTCATGTCATTTTGAGCTCTAAATCAAATGTTACAGACGATTTAGCGGACAAGTGAAAGTTATGAGCTAGTTAAAATGATCATTCTAAACTGATCATTGGTGCTCAATTAGCAAAGGTTTACCAATGGAACATAATGCATGGCATCACGCAGTTTGGGATAGATTGGATTACTTGGAAGATTTGTCATAGCTATTTCAATTTGGTATTAAATTTAATCACAATATTGAAAACTGAGCTAGCTTAACGTGGACGCTTGATTCGTGTTATTCTGAACTCTAAATTAAAAGTTATGGACGATTTATTGCATACATGTCAAGTTTATTTGCAAGTTAAAATGATCATTCTAAACTATTCATTTGGGCTCATTGAGAAAATGTTTACAAATGAAGCATAATGCATGGCATCACGTAGCTCTTTCAGACTAAAATGTTGTCACAATATTGAAAATTGAGCTATATTAACGTGGCAGTTGGATTCATGTCATTTTGAGCTATAAATCATATGTCAAGTTGATCAGCTAGTTTAATTGATTATTCTAAACTGATCATTGGTTCTCATTGAGCAAAGGTTTAAAAATGAATTGGATAGATTGGATTACTTGGAGGCTTTGTCATAGCTATTTTGGTCTTAAATATTGTCACAATATAGAAAATGAGCTAGCTTAATATGGGCATTGGATTCATGTCATTCTGAACTCTAAACAATAAGTTAAAGATGATTTAGTGTGGATATGTAAAGTTTATCGGCTAGTTAAATTGATCATTTTCAACTGATCATTGGTGCTCTTTGAGCAAAGGTTTACAAATAAATCATAATGCATGGCTTCACACGGTTTGGGATACATTGTACTACTTGGAGGCTTTGTCGTAGCTCTTTCAGTCTCATATGTTGTCTCAATATAGAAAATTGAGGTAGTTTAATGTGGGTGTTTGATTCTTGTCATTTTGAACTCTAAATAAAAAGTTACGAACGATTTAGTGTAGACGTATCAAGTTGATCGGCCAGTTAAAATGATAATTTTAAACTGATCATTCATGCTCCTTGAGTAAGGACTTATAAATGAAGCATAATGCATGACATCATGAAAATTTGGGATATCTGTTTTAGACTGCAATCTTGTCATAATATATAAAATTAAGTAAGCTTAATTTGGGCATTGGATTCATGTCATTTTGATCTCTAAATCAAAAGTTATATGCGATTTGGTGTGGACGTGTCAAGTTGACCAACTAGTTAAAATGATGACACTTGATTATTTTAAGGCTCTGTCATATCTCTTTCAGACTCAAATGTTGTCACTATATTGAAAATTAAGCTAAACTAATGTGGACGTTGGATTCAAATCATTTGAGCTCTAAATGAAATGTTAAAGAAGATTTAGTGTGGATATGTCAAGTTGATCAGGTAGTAAAAATGATCATTCTAAACTGATTGTTGGTGCTCATTGAGCAAAGGTTTTTAATGAAGCATAATGCATGGCATCACTCAGTTTGGGATAGATTGGATTCCTTGGAGGCTTTGTCATAGCTATTCCAGTCTTAAATTTTTACACAATATATAAAATTGAGCTACCTTAACGTAGGCATTAGATTCATGTCATTCTGAACTCTAAATCAAAAGTTACTAACAGTTTAGTACCGACTTGTCAAGTTTATTGGCTAGTTAAATTGATCATTCTAAACTGATCGATGGGGCTCATTCAGCAAATGTTTACAAATGAAGCATAATACATGGTATCACGCAGCTTTTGGGATATATTGGATTACTTGGAGGTTTTGTAGTAGCTCTTTATGTCTCAAATGTTGTCACAATATAAAAAATTGAGCTAGATTAACATGGGCGTTCGATTCATGTCATTTTGAGCTCTAAATCAAATGTTACAGATGATTTAGTGCGGACAAGTCAAGTTTATCAGCTAGTTAAAATGATCATTCTAAACTGATCATTGTGGCTCATTAAGCAAAGCTTTACAAATGAAACATAATACATGGCATCATACAGTTTGGGATAGATTGGATTATTTGGAGTCTTTGTCATAGTTGTTTCGGTCCTAAATTCTGTCATAATATAGAATATTGAGCTACTTTAATGTGGGTGTTGGATTCGTGTCATTCCAAATCCTAAATCAAAAGTTACAGACGATTTAATGTGTACATGTCAAGTTGATCGGCCAATTAAAATGATCATTCTAAACTAATCATTGGTGCTACTTGAGTAAAAGCTTATAAATGAATCATAATGGAAGGCATCACACAGTTTGGGATACATTCGATTACTTCAAGGCTTTGCGTTTCTCTTTCAGTCTCAAATGTAGTCACAATATTGAAAATTGAGGTAGATTAATGTCGCCATTGGATTCTTGTCATTTTGAGCTCTGAATAAAATGTTAAATACGATGTACTGCAAACATGTCAAGTTGATCAGTTACTTAAAATCACCATTTTAAATTGATCATTGGTGCTCATTGAGCAAAGGTTTACAAATGAAGCATAATGCATGATATTACACAGTTTGTGATAGATTGGGTTACTTGGAGGTTTGTCATAGATATTTTGGTTTAAAATTTTGTCACAATATTGAAAATTGAGTTAGATTAAAGTCACCATTGGATTCTTGTCATTTGAGCTCAATATAAAATGTTAAAGTCGATTTAGTGCGTACATTTCAAGTTGATCAGCTAGTTAAAATTATTATTCTAAACAGATTATTGGTGCTTATTGAGCAAAGGTTTACAAATGAAGCATGATGCATGACATCAATTAGTTTGGGATAGACTGGATTACTTTGAGGCTTTGTCATTGTTTTTTCATAATATAGAACATTGAGCTAGCTTAACGTGGGCGTTGGATTCGTGTCATTCTGAACTCAAAATCAAAAGTTACCGACGATTTAGTGCGTACATGTCAAGTTGATCGACCAGTTAAAATGATCATTCAAAAATTATCATTGGTGCTCCTTTAGTAAAAGCTTATAAATGAAGCATAATGCAAGGCATCACGCAGTTTGGGATACATTGGATTACTTGGAGGCTTTGTTGTAGCTCTCTTTGTCTGAAATGTTGTTACAATATTGAAAATTGAGCTAGACTAACGTGCTCGTTGGATTAATGTCATTTTGAACTATAAATCAAATGCTAAAGATGATTAGTGCGGACATGTGAAGTTTATGAGCTAGTTAAAATGATCATTTTAAACTAATCATTGGTTCTCATTGAGCAAAGGTTTATAAATGGAGAATAATACATGGCATCACGTAGTTTGGGATAGATTGGACTATTTGCATGCTTTTTCACAATATATAATATTGAGCTAGCTTAACGTGGGCGTTGGATTCATGTCATTTAGAATTGTAAATCAAAAGTTATGGACGATTTATTGTGCATATGTAAAGTTGATCGGCTAGTTAAAATGGTCACTGTCAACTAATCATAGGTGCTCCTTGAGGAAAGGTTTTCAAATGAAGCATAATGCATTGCAAATTGGGAAAGATTAGATTACTTGGAGGCTTTGTCATATCTATTATGATCTTAAATTTTGTCACAATATAGAATATTGAGCTAGTTTAACGTGGGCATTAGTTTCGTGTAATTGTGAATTCTAAATCAAAAGTTAAAGAAGAATTAGTCCGGACATGTCAATTTCATCGGCCAGTGAAAATGATCATTATAAACTGAACATTGGTGCTCCTTTAGTAAAGGCTTATAAATGAAGCATCATGCATGGCATCACGCAGTTTGGGAGACATTGGATTACTTGGAGGCTTTGTCATAGCTCTTTTAGTCCTAAATATTCTCATAATATTGAAAATTGAGATAGATTAATGTGGCTGTTGGATTCATGTCATTATGAGCTATAAATCAAATGTTATGGACGATTCACTGCGGACATGTCAAGTTGATCAGCTAGTTAAACTGATCATTCTAAACTGATCATTCGTGCTCATTGAGCAAAGGTTTACAAATGCAGCAGAATGCATGGCATCACACATTTTGGGATAGATTGGATTACATGGATGCCTTTGTCGTAGCTATTTCGATTTTACATTTTGTCACAATATAGAATATTGAGCTAGCTTAACGTAGGCATTAGATTCTTTTCATTCTGAACTCTAAATAAAAAGATACGGACGATTTAGTGCAGATATGCCAAATTGATCGGCTAGTTAAAATAATCATTCAAAACTGATCATTCGTACTCCTTGAGTAACAGCTTATAAATGAAGCATGATGCATGATATCACGCTGTTTGGAATACATTGTATTACTTGGATTTTTTTCATAGCTCTTTCAGTATCAAATTTTGTCACAATATTGAAAATTAAGCTAGATTAACGTGGCCATTGGATTCATGTCATTTTGAGTTCAAAATAAAATGTTAAAGACGATTTAGTGCAGACATGTCAAATTGATCAGCTAGTTAAAATGATCGTTCTAAATTGATCATTGGTTCTCATTGAGCAAAGGCTTATAAATGAAGCATAACGCATGGGATCACGCATTTTGGGATAGATTGGATTACTTGAAGGCTTTCTAATAGCTATTTTGGTTTTAAATTTTGTCACAATATAGAAAATTGAGCTAGCTTTACGTGGGCATTTGATTCATGTCATTCTGAACTCGATATCAAAATTTACGGAGGATATAGTGCGCACATGTCAAGTTGATCAGCCAGTTAAGATGATCAGTCCAAATTGATCATTCGTGCTCTTTGAGTAAAGACTTATAAATGAAGTATAATGCATGGCATCACGCAGTTTCTGATACGTTGGATTACTTGGAGGGCTTTGTCATAGCTCTTTTAGTGTCAAATTTTGCCACAATATTGAAAATTGAGCTAGATTAACGTGGCCGTTGGATTCATGTTACTTTGAGCTCTAAATGAAATGTTAAACACGATTTAGTGCGGACATGTCAAGTTGATCAGATAGTTAAAGTGATCATTTTAAACTGATCATTGGTGCTCACTGAGCAAAGGTGTACAAATGAAGCATATTACATGGATAGATTGGAGTACTTGGAGCCCTTCTCATAGCTATTTCGGTCTTAAGTTTTGTCACAATATAGAAAATTGAGATAGCTTTACGTGGGCATTGGATTCATGTCATTTTGAACTCAAAATCAAAACATACGGACGATTTAGTGCGGACATATCAAGTTGATCGGCTAGTTAAAAGGATCACTCTAAACTAATCATTCGTGCTCCTTGAGTAACAGCTTATAAATGAAGCAAAATGCATGACATCAATCAGTTTGGGATACATTGGATTACTTGGAGGATTTGTCGGAGCTCTTTCAGTATCAAATTTTGTCACAATATTGAAAATCGAGCTAGATTACCGTGGCCATTGGATTCATGTCATTTTTAGCTCAAAATAAAATGTTAAAGATGATTTCGTGCAGATATGTCAAATTGATCAGCTAGTTAAAATGATTAGTCTAAACTGTTCATTGGTGCTCATTGAGCAAAGTCTTATGAATGAAACATAATGCATGGCATCACGCAGGTTGGATACATTGGATTACTTGGAGGCTTTGGCGTAAACATTTTGGTTTTAATTTTTTTTTTCAATATTAAAAATTGAGCTAGATTAAACTGGCCTTTGGATTAATGTAATTTTGAGCTCTAAATCAAATATTAAGCACGATTTGGTGTGGACATGTCAAGTTGATCAGCTAGTTAATATGAACATTCCAAACTGATCATTGGTTCACATGGAGCAAAGGCTTATAAATGAAACATAATGCCTGGCATCAAGCAGTTTGGGATACATTGGATTACTTTGAGGCTTTGTCGTATCTATTTCGGTCTTAAATTTTGTCACAATATAGAAAATTGAGGTAGATTAATGTGGGCGTATGGTTCATGTTATTCTGAACTCTAAACCAAATGTTACGCACGATTTAGTGCGTACATGTGAAGTTGATCAGCTAGTTAAAATGATCATTCTAAACTGATCATTGGTGTTCATTGAGGAAATGCTTATAATTGAAGCATAATGCATGGCATCGCGTAGGTTGGATTCATAGGATTACTTTGAGGCTTTGTCGTAGATATTTTGGTTTTAAATTTTGTCAAAATATTGAAAATTAGGTAGATTAACGTGACCATTGGATTCATATCATTTTGAGCTCTAAATCAAATTTTAAGCACAATTTAGTGCGGACATGTCAAGTTGATCAGGTAGTCAAAATGATAATTCTAAATAGATCATTGGCTCGCATTGAGCAAAGGTTTATAAATGAAGCATAATGCATGACATCATGCAGTTTGAGATACATTGGATTACTTGGAGGCTTTGTCGTAGCAAATTCGGTATTAAATTTTGTCACAATATAGAAAATTGAGGTACATTAATGTGAGCGTTGGGTTCATGTCGTTCTGAACTCTAAATCAAATGTTACGCACGGTTTAGTGCGGACATGCCAACTTGATCAGCTAGTTAAAATTATTATTCTAAACTAATCATTGGTGCTCATTGAGCAAAGGTTTACAAATGAAGCATAATTCATGGCATCACGCAATTTGGAATAGATTGGATTACTTGGAGGCTTTGTCGTAGCTCTTTTGGTATTAAATTTTGTCACAATATAGAAAATTGACCTAGCTTAACATGGGCATTGGATTCATGCCATTCTGAACTCTAAATCAAAAGTTATGGAAGATTAAGTCCGGACATGTCAAGTTGATCGTCCAGTTAAAATGATCATTCTAAAGTGAACATTGGTGATCCATGACTAAAGGCTTATAAAGTAAGCATAATGCATGGCATCCCGCAGTTTTGGATACATTGGATTACTTGTTGGCTTTGTCGTAGCTTTTTTAGTCTCAAATGTTGTCACAATATTGAAATTTGAGCTTGATTAACGTGGTCGTTGAATTCATGTCATTTTGCGCTCTAAGTCAAATGCTACGGACGATTTATGTCAAGGTTATCAGCTAGTTTAAATGACCATTCTAAACTCTAAATCAAAAGTTAAGGGATGATTTTGTGTGGATATGTCAAGTTGATCTGCCAGTTAAAATGATCATTCTAAACTCATCATTCGTGTTCCTTGAGTAAAAGCTTAAAAATGAAGCATAATGTTTGGCATCACGTAGTTTGGGAAGCATTTGATTACTTGGAGGGCTTTTTCGTAGTTCTTTCATTCTCAAATTTTGTCACAATATTCAAAATTGAGCTAGATTAATGTGCATGTTGGATTCATGTCATTTTGAGCTCAATATAAAATATTATAGACAATTTAGTTTGAACTTGTCAAGTTGATCAGCTAGTTAATTGATCATTCTAAACTGATCATTCGTGCTCATTGAGAAAAGGTTAAAGAAAGAAGTATAATGCATGGCATCACGCAATTTAGGATAGATTGGATTACTTTGACGTTTTCTAATAGCTATATCTGTTTTAATTTGTTTTTTTTCAAAATTTAGCAAATTGAGCTAGCTTTACGTGGGCATTGGATTCATGTTATTCCGAACTCTAAATCAAAAATTAAGTATGATTTATTGCGGACACATCAACTTGATCGGCTAGTTAAATTAATAATTATAAACTGACCATTGGTGCTCCTTGAGTAAAGCTTATAAATGAAGCATAATGCATGTCATCACGAAGTTTGGGATACATTAGATTATTTGGTGGGCATTGTCCTAGCTCTTTCAGTATTAAATTTTGTCACAATATTGAAAATTGAGATAGCTTAATGTGCTCGTTGGATTCATGTCATTTTGAGCTCTAAATCAAATGTTAAAGCCGATTTAGTGCGGACATGTTAAGTTGATCAGCTAGTTAAAATGATCATTCTAAACTGATCATTGGTGCTCATTGTGCAAAGGCTTCCAAATGAAGCATCAGTCATGGCATCACGCAATTTGGGATACATTGGATTACATGGAAGTTTGTTCGAAACTCTTTCGGTCTCAAATGTTGTCACAATATTCAAAATTGAGCTAGCTTAACGTGGTCGTTGGATTCATGTCATTTTGAGCTCTAAATCAAATGCTACGGACGATTAAGTGCGGACATGTCAAGTGAATCAGCTAGTTAAAATGATCATTCTAAACAAATCATTGGTGCTCATTGAGCAATGGCTTACAAATGAATCATAATGCATGGTATCACGCAGTTTGAAATAGATTGGATTACTTGGAGGCTTTGTCACAGCTATTGCGGTCTTAAATTTTGTCATATTATAGAATATTGGGCTAGCTTAACGGTGGCATTGGGTTCTTGTAATTCTGAACTCTAAATCAAAAGTTACAGAAGATTTAGTGCGCACATGTGAAGTTGATCAGCCAGCTAAAACAATCATTCTAACCAGATCATTGTTGCTCATTGAGCAAATGTTTACAAATGAAGCATAATACATGGCATCACGCAGTTTGGGATACATTGGATTACTTGGAGGGCTTTGTCGTAGCTATTTCGGTCTTAAGTTTAATCACCATACAATAAACTGAGCTAGCGTAACATGGGCGTTGGATTCGTGTCATTCTTACCCACATATCAAAAGTTAAGAACGATTTAGTGCGGACATGACAGTTAAAATGATCATTCTAAACTGATCATTGGTGCTCGTTGAGTAAAGACATATAAATGAAGCATAATGCATGGCATCACGCAGTTTTGGATACATTAGATTACTTGGAGACCTTTGTCAAAGCTCTTTCAGGCTCAAATTTTGTCACAATATTGAAAATTAAGCTAGATTAACATGGCCGAGATTCATGTCATTTTCAGCTCAAAATCAAATGTTAAAGACGATTTAGTGCGGACATGTCAAGTTGATTAGCTAGTAAAAATGATCCTTCTAAGCTGATAATTGGTGCTCATTAAGCAAAGGTTTACAAATGAAGCATAATGCATGGCATCACGCAGTTTGGGATAGATTGGATTACTTGGAGGCTTTTGTCGTAGCTATTTCTGTCTTAAATTTTGTCACAATATAGAAAATTGAGCTAGCTTAACGTGGGCCTTGGTTTCTTGTGTATTCTGAACTCTAAAATAAAAATTAATGGACGATTTAGTGTAAACATGACAAGTTTATCAGCTAGTTAAATTGATCATTCTAATCTGATCATTGGTGATCATTGAGCAAAGGTTTACAAATGGAATATAATTCATGGCATCACGCAGTTTGGGATAGATTGGATTACTTTGACGCTTTGTCTTAGCTATTTCAGTCTTAAATTTAATAAAAATATAGAAAACTGAGCTAGTTTAAGGTGGACGTTGGATTCGTGTCATCTAGAACTTTAAATCAAAAGTTATCGACGATTTAATGTGGACATGACAAGTTAATCGTCCAGTTAAAATGATAATTCTAATTTTTAATCATTGGTGCTCCTTGAGTAAAGTCTTATAAATGAAGCATAATGCATGGTATCACACATTTCGGGATAGATTGGATTATTTGGAGGCTTTGTCATATCTCTTTCCGTCTAAAATGTTGTCACAATATTGAAAATGGAGGTAGATTAACATGTGCGTTGGATTTAAGTCATTTTGCACTATTAATCAAATGTTAAAGACGATTTAATGCGTACATGTCAAGTTTATCGGCTAGTTAAATTGATCATTTTAAACTGATCATTGGTGCTCATTGAGCAAAGGTTTACAAATGAAGTAAAATGCATGGCATCACACAGTTTGGGATATATTTGTTTTCTTGGAGGCTCAAACTATTTTGGTCTTAAATTTAATCAAAATATAGAAAATTGAGCTAGCTTAAAGTGGGTGTTGGATTCGTGTCATTTTGAGCTCTAAATCAAAAGTATGGACGCTTTAGTGAGGAAATGTAAAGTTGATCGGCCAAATAAAATGATAATTCTAATCTTTAATCATTGGTATTCCTTGAGTAAAAGCTTATTAATGAAGCTTAATACATGGTATTACGCATTTTGTGATACATTGGATTACTTGGAGGCTTTAACATAGCTTTTTCAGTCTCAAATGTTGTCACAATACTGAAAATTGAGGTATATTAACATGGGCGTTTGATTTATGTCATTTTGGGCTCTAAATATAATGTTAAAGACAACTTAGTGCGGTCATGTCAAGTTGATAAAGTTTAAATGATTATCTAAACTGATCATTGGTGCTCATTGAACAAAGGTTTACAAATGAAGCATAATTCATGGCATCACGCAGTTTGGGGGTAGATTGGATTATTTGAAAGCTTTGTTGTAGCTATTTTGGTCTTATATTTTGTCACAGTATAGAATATTTAGATAGCTTAACGTGGGCGTTGGATTTGTATCATTCCAACCTCTTAATCAAAAGTTATAGACGATTTAATGCAAACATGTCTAGTTGATCATCTAGTTAAAATGATTATTCGAAACTGATCATTGTTAATTCTTGAGTAATGGCTTATAAATGAAGCATAATGCATGGCATCACACAGTTTGGGATACATTGGATTACTTGGAGGCTTTGTCATAGCTCTCTCAATCTTAAATGTAGTCACAATATTGAAAATGTAGCTAGATTAACGTACCCGCTGGATTCATGTCATTTTGAGCTCCAAATTAAATGTGAAAGACGATTTCGTACAGACATACCAAGTTGATGAGCTAGTTAAAATGATCATTCTAAACTGATCATTGGTGCTCGTTGAGCAAAGGTTTACAAATGAAGCATAATGCATGGCATTACAAATAAAGGTTTTGAATTTTGTTGTAATATCAAAAATTGAGCTAACATAATGTGGGAATTTTATTCACGTCATTCTGAACCCTAAATAAAACGTTACAGATAATTTAGTATGGACATGTTAAGTTAAGATACAATTAAAATGATAATTCTAATTTTAAATCATTGGTGCTACTTGAGTAAAGGCTTATGAATGAAGCATAATGCATGCAATCACACATTTTGGGATACATTGGATTACTTGAAAGTTTTGTCGTAGCTCTTTCAGCCTCAAATTTTGTCACAATATTGAAAATTGAGCTACATTAACGTGGCCATTGGATTCATGTCATTTTGAGCTTTAAATCAAACGTTAAAGACAATTTAGTGCGGACATATCAAGTTCATCAGCTAGTTAAAATGTTCATTCTAAATTGATCATTGGTTCTCACTGAGCAAAGCCTTATAAATTAAGCATAATGCATGGTATCACACAGTTTGGGATACATTGGATTACCTGGAGGTTTTGTCATAGAAATTTCGGTCATAAATTTTGTCAGAATATAGAAAATTTAGGTAGATTAACGTGGACGCTGGGTTCATGTCATTCTGAACTCTAAATAAAATTTTACGGACAATTTAGTGCAGACATTTCAAGTTGATCGGCTAGTTAAAATGATCACTCTAAACTGATCATTGGTGCTCATTGAGCAAAGGTTTACAAATGAAGTATAATGCATAACCTCATGCAGTTTGGGATATATTAGATTACTTGCAGGCTTTCTCATAGCTACTTTGGTCTTAAATTTTGTCACAATATAGAAAATTGAGCTAGCTTTACGTGGGCATTGGATTCATGTCATTCTGAACTCGATATCAAAATTTACGGAGAATATAGTGCGCACATGTCAAGTTGATCGGCCAGTTAAGATGATCAGTCCAAATTGATCATTCGTGCTCTTTGAGTAAAGACTTATAAATGAAGTATAATACATGGAATCACGCAGTTTCTGATACATTGGATTACTTGGAGGGCTTTGTCATAGCTCTTTTAGTGTCAAATTTTGTCACAATATTGAAAATTGAGCTAGATTAACGTGGTCGTTGGATTCATGTTACTTTGAGCTCTAAATGAAATGTTAAACACGATTTAGTGCGGACATGTCAAGTTGATCAGATAGTTAAAGTGATCATTCTAAACTGATCATTGGTGCTAACTGAGCAAAGGTGTACAAATGAAGCATATTACATGGCATCACACATGTTGGGATAGATTGGAGTACTTGGAGCCCTTCTCATAGCTATTTCGGTCTTAAATTTTGTCATAATATAGAAAATTGAGATAGCTTTACGTGGGCATTGGATTCATGTCATTTTCAACTCAAAATCAAAACATACGGACGATTTAGTGCGGACATGTCAAGTTGATCGGCTAGTTAAAAGGATCACTCTAAACTAATCATTCGTGCTCCTTGAGTAACAGCATATAAATGAAGCAAAATGCATGACATCAATCAGTTTGGGATACATTGGATTACTTGGAGGATTTGTCGTAGCTCTTTCAGTATCAAATTTTGTCACAATATTGAAAATCGAGCTAGATTACTGTGGCCATTGGATTCATGTCATTTTTAGCTCAAAATAAAATGTTAAAGACAATTTCGTGCAGATATGTCAAATTGATCAGCTAGTTGAAATGATTAGTCTAAACTGTTCATTGGTGCTCATTGAGAAAAGTCTTATGAATGAAACATAATGCATGGCATCACGCAGGTTGGATACATTGGATTACTTGGAGGCTTTGGCGTAAAAATTTGGTTTTAAATTTTTTCTCAATATTAAAAATTGAGCTAGATTAAAGTGGCCTTTGGATTCATGTAATTTTGATCTCTAAATCAAATGTTAAGCACGATTTGGTGCGGACATGTCAAGTTGATCAGCTAGTTAATATGAACATTCCAAACTGATCATTGGTTAACATTGAGCATAGGCTTATAAATGAAACATAATGCCTGGCATCAAGCAGTTTGGGATACATTGTATTACTTTGAGGCTTCGTCGTATCTATTTTGGTCTTAAATTTTGTCACAATATAGAAAATTGAGGTAGATTAATGTGGGCATATGGTTCATGTTATTCTGAACTCTAAACCAAATGTTACGCCCGATTTAGTGCGTACACGTGAAGTTGATCAGCTAGTTAAAATGATCATTCTAAACTGATCATTGGTGCTCATTGAGGAAATGCTTATAATTGAAGCATAATGCACGACATCGCGTAGGTTGGATTCATAGGATTACTTTGAGATTTTGTCGTAGCTATTTTGGTTTTAAATTTTGTCAAAATATTGAAAATTAGGTAGATTAACATGACCATTGGATTCATATCATTTTGAGCTCTAAATCAAATTTTAAGCACAATTTAGTGCGGACATGTCAAGTTGATCAGGTAGTTAAAATGATAATTCTAAACAGATCATTGGTTCGCATTCAGCAAAGGCTTATAAATGAAGCATAATGCATGGCATCATGCAGTTTGAGATACATTGGATTACTTGGAGGCTTCGTCGTAGCAAATTCGGTATTAAATTTTTTCACAATATAGAAAATTGAGGTACATTAATGTGAGTGTTGGGTTCATGTCATTCTGAACTCTAAATCAAATGTTACGCACGATTTAGTGCGGACATGTCAACTTGATCAGCTAGTTAAAATGATTATTCTAAACTAATCATTGGTGCTCATTGAGCAAAGGTTTACAAATGAAGCATAATTCATGGCATCACGGATTTTGGAATAGATTGGATTACTTGGAGGCTTTGTCGTAGCTCTTTTGGTATTAAATTTTGTCACAATATAGAAAATTGACCTAGCTTAACATGGGCATTGGATTCATGTCATTCTGAACTCTAAATCAAAAGTTACGGAAGATTAAGTACGGACATTTCAAGTTGATCGTCCAGTTAAAATGATCATTCTAAAGTGAACATTGGTGATCCATGACTAAAGTCTTATAAATTAAGCATAATGCATGGCATCCCGCAGTTTTGGATACATTGGATTACTTGTAGGCTTTGTCGTAGCTCTTTTAGTCTCAAATGTTGTCACAATATTGAAATTTGAGCTTGATTAACATGGTCATTGAATTCATGTCATTTTGTGCTCTCAGTCAAATGCTACGGACGATTTATGTCAAGTTGATCAGCTAGTTTAAATGATCATTCTAGTCTAAACTGGCCATTGGTGCTCCTTGAGTAAAGGCTTATAAATGAAGCATAATGCATGGAATCACGCAGTTTAAGATACATTGTATTATTTGGAGGGCTTTTTCGTAGCTATTTCAGTCTCAAATGCTGTCACAATATTAAAAAATTGAGGTAGATTAACCTGGCCATTGGATTCGTGTCACTTTGAGCACTAAATCAAATGTTGAAGACGATTTAGTGCATACATGTCAAGTTGATCAGCTAAATAAAATCATTCTAAACTGATCATTGGTGCTCATTGAGCAAAGGTTTATAGATGAAGCATAATTCATGGCATCACGCAGTTTGGGATAGATTGAATTACCTGGACATTTTGTCGTAACTATTTCGGTCTTAAATTTTTTCACAATATAGAAAATTAAGCAAGCTTAACGTGCAATTAGATTTGTCTCATTCTGAATTGTAAATCAAAAGTTACAGAGGATTTGGTGTGAACATGTCAAGTTGATCGCCCTGTTAAAATGATCATTCTAAACTGATCATTGGTGCTCCATGAGTAAATGCTTATAAATGATACATAATGCATGGCATCACGCAGTTTGAGATACATTGGATTATTTGAAGGCTTTGTCGTAGCTCTTTCAGTCTCAAATTTTGTCACAATATTGAAAATTGAGGTAGATTCACGGGGCCATTGGATTCATGTGATTTAGAGCTCTAAATCAAATGTTAAAGATGATTTAGTTCGTACATGTGAAGTTGATCAGCTAGTTAAAATGATAATTCAAAACTGATCATTGGTTCTCATTGGGCAAAGCCTTATAAATTAATCATAATGCATGGCATCAAGTAGTTTGGGATACATTGGATTACTTGGAGGTTTTTTCGTAGCTATTTCGATCTTTTATTTTGTCACAATATAGAAAATTGAGGTAGATTAACATGGGCGTTGGGTTCATGTCATTCTGAACTCTAAATCAAATGTTACGCACAATTTAATGCAGACATGTCAACTTGATCAGCTAGTTAAAATAATAATTCTAATCTAATAATTGGTGCTCATTAACCAACGGTTTGCAAATGAAGCATAACTCATGGGATCACGCAATTTGGGATAGATTGGATTACTTGGAGGCTTTTTCGTAGCTCTTTTGGTCTTAAATTTTGTCAAAATTTCAAAAATTGAGCTAGCTTAACATGGGCGTTGGATTCATATCATTCTGAACTCTAAATCAAAAGTTACGAAAGATTTAGTCCGGACATGTAAACTTGATCGGCAACTTAAAATGTTCATTCTAAAGTTAACTTTGGCGCTTCATGACTAAAGGCTTATAAATTAAGAATAATGCATGGCATCACACAGTTTTGGATACATTGTATTACTTGCAGGTTTTGTCGTAGCTCTTTCTGGCTCAAATGTTGTCACAATATTGATAATTGAGCTAGATTATCGTGGTCATTGGAGTTATGTCACTTTGAACTCTGAATCAAATGCTACGGACGATTTAGTACGGTTATGTCAAGTTCATCAGCTAGTTTAAATGATCATTCTAAACTGATCATTGGTGCTCATTGAGCAAAGGTTTATAAATGAAGCGTAATGAATGGTATCATGCAGTTTGGGATGTATTCATTATAGAATATTGAGCTGGCTTAATGTGGGCGTTTGATTCGTGTCTTTCTGAAGTCTAAATTAAAAGATACGGATGATGTAGTACGGACACGTCAAGTTGATCAGCCAGTTAAAATGATCATTCGAAACTGATCATTGGTGCTAATTGAGTAAAGGATTATCAATGAAGCATAGTGCATGGCATCACACAGTTTAGGATACATTGGATTACTTTGAGGGTATTGTCATAGCTTTTTCAGTCTGAAATGTTGTCTCAATATTGAAAATTGAGGTAGATTAACCTGACCGTTTGATTCGTGTCATTTTGAGCTCCCAATCAAATGTTAAAGACGATTTAGTGTGGACATGTCAAGTTGATCAGCTAGTTAAAATCATCATTCTAAACTCACTATTGGTGCTCCTTGAGTAAAGGCTTATAAATGAAGCATAACGCATGACATCACTCAGTGTGGGATATATTGGATTACTTGGAGGCTTTGTCGTAGCCTTTTCAAACTCAAATGTTGTCATAATATAAAAAATTGATCTAGCTTTATGTGGGCGTTGGATTCGTGTCATACTGAACTCTAAATCAAAAGCTATGGATGATTTAGTGCGGACATGTCAAGTTGATCTGCTAGTTAAAATGATCATTCTAAACTGATCATTGGTGCTCCTTGAGTAAAGACTGATAAATGAAGCATAATGCATGGCATCACGCAGTTTCGGATAGATTTGATTACTTAGAGGCTTTGTCGTAGCTATTTTGGTCTTACGTTTTGTCACATTATAGAAATTTGAGCTAGCTGAACGTGGGCGTTGGATTTGTGTCATTCAGAACTCTAAATCAAAAGTTACAGACGATTTAATGCGGACATGTCAATGATCAGCTAGTTAAAATGATCATTCTAAACTGATCATTGGTGCTCATTGAGTAAAGACTGATAAATGAAGCATAATGCATGGCATCACGCAGTTATGGATAGATTTGATTGCTTAGAGCTGTTGTTGTAGCTTTTTTGGTCTAATCATTCGTCATATTATAGAAAATTAAGCTAGCTTAACATGGGCGTTGGATTCGTGTCATTCAAAACTCTAAATCAAAAGTTATAAACGATTTAGTGCGTTCATGGCAAGTGCTCGGTCAGTTAAAATTATCATTCTATACTTATTCTTGTTGCTCATAGAGTAAAGGCTTATAAATGATGCATAATGCATGAGATAACGCAGTTTGTGGGTAAATTGGATTACTTGGAGGCTTTCTCGTTACTCTTTCAGTATAAAATGTTGCACATATAGAAAATTGAGCTAGCTTAACGTGGGCGTTGGATTTGTGTCATAAAGATTTCTGGACAACTTAATGCGGATATGTCAAGTTATCAGCCAGTTAAAATGATCATTCTAAACTAATTTTTGGTGATCCTTGAATAAAGGCTTATAAATGAAGTATAATGCATAACATCACACAGTTTGGGATACATTGGTATACTTGGAGGCTTTTTTATAACTCTTTTAAGTCTCAAATGTAGCTACAATATGGAAAATCGAGGTAGTTGAACGTAGGCGTTAGACTCATGTCATTTTGAATTTTAAATCAAAAGTTAAAGAAGATTTAGTACGGACATTTCAAGTTGATCAGCTAGTTAAAATTAGCATTCTAAACTGGTCATTGGTGTTGATACAAGCCTTGAATCAAGGCCGTAACACGCGTGGGCTGATTGGAGAAGATTAGGTGAGAAACTCGACCTTAGGCTTCTGGATAGGGGTTTTCTGGTGAGTAATGGCATGCACGCGCCAAGCTCCTATTCTTCGACTTGGAGTAGGGTTATGAATCGTTGGGCCTTGACCTCTTTTGCCACTAAAGCCCAAGTCTCTGGAGTCTTTTGTAGTGTTGAGAAGCCCTTGGAATCTTCCTTGTGCTTTTGGCCCAATGCTCTTTGTCGCTCATCTTCTAGGAGCTTATCTACCCACAAACTGAACTTGTGGAAGAGTGCCCTTGTTCTGCTCCTTGTCATTGCTCTTGGTGGCACCACTGGCGTAGAAACTTCATCTAGGTTCATGTCTTGAAGCTGGTAGCTTATCTGATCCGAGTCTCTTTGTGTAGATGTCGAAATGGTGGTGCAATCGGCTGGATTGGCTGGACCGGGTGGACTGTGCGAGGAGCTGGCCGAATTGTCATCGGAGCCGGCCAGGTTGATTCTGGATCCGGTGGCATCACCAATTGGGCTGGCAGTGTCATCCACGTTGCTGCCAGTTGGGCTGGAGGTTTGGGCCACTCCGCCAAAAATGTTGATCGGTCCGGCCCGGCGGTACCGCTTGGGCCGGCAGATGTGCCAAATTGCCCGGCTATCTCGGGCAAGCACCCTGGTCGGTCAATCTGGTCTCCTGGCCGGCCAGACGATCTGATGCCCTCATCATTCCCTCCCCCTTCAGTAGGTTTTGACCTCAAAACTGGCTCATCTGCAAGGCAAGGAGCTAAATCAGTTACGTTGAATGTGTTAGACACATTGAACTCACCTGGAAGCTCGATCCGGTAGGCGTTGTTGTTGATCCTCTCCAGTACTCTGAATGGTCCATCTCCTCTTGGGGCCAGCTTGGAACTCCTTAGGTTGGGGAACCTCTCTTCCCATAGGTGTAGCCACACCCAATCGCCTGGTTGAAAAATCATCTCTCTTCTCCCCTTGTTGGCGTGACTCACGTACTACCCGGTCCTCTTCTCCAAGTTTTCTACTACCTTCTGCTGTATCTTCTTTATGAACTCTGCCTTAGATGCTCCGTTGAGGTTGGTCATCTCTGCTGGTGGCAGTGGTGTTTGCTCCAAAGGTGTTTGAGGGTTGAAGCCGTAGACCATTTCAAAAAGGGTCTGCTTTGTGGCTGAATGCACTCCTCGGTTGTACGTGAACTCTATGAATGGCAGACAATCCACCCATTTCTTGAGGTACATCCCTAGTGTAGTCCTGAGAAGAGTCGACAATGTTCGGTTGACTACTTCAGTGTAGCCATCGGTTTGAGGATGGCAGGTGGTAGAGAAGAGCAGCGTCTTGCCTAGCTTCCTCCAGAGGGTCCTCCAGAAGTGGCTGAGAAATTTGGTGTCTCTGTCTAACACGATGGTCCTTGGCACTCCGTGAAGCCGTACTATCTCCCTGAAGAACAGCTCGGCTGTTTGCGTGGCATCATTGACATCATGCAGTTTGGGATACATTGGCTTACTTGGAGGTTTTTTCGTAGCTCTTTAAGTCTCAAATGTAGCCACAATATGGAAAATTGAGCTAGGTGAACGTAGGTGTTGTACTCATGTCATTTTGAACTTTAAATCAAAAGTTAAAGAGGATTTAGTGCGGACATTTCAAGTTGATCAGCTAGTTAAAGTAATCATTCTAAATTGGTTGTTGGTGCTCCTTGAGTAAAGACTGATAAATGAAGCATAATACATGGCATCACACAATTTCGGATAGATTTGATTACTTAGAGGTTTTGTCGTATCTATTTTGGTCTTACGTTTTGTTACACTATAAAAATTTGACCTAGCTTAACGTGGGCGTTGGATTCTTCTCATTCAGAACTCTAAATCAAAAGTTACAGATGATGTAGTGCGAACATTTCAAGTTGATCAGCTTGTTAAAATGATCATTCTAACTGATCATTGGTGCTCCTTGAGTAAAGACTGATAAATGAAGCATAATGCATGACATCACGCAATTTCGGATAGATTTGATTACTTAAAGGTTTTTTCCTAGCTATTTTGGTCTTTCCGTTTGTCACATTACAGAAAATTGAGCTAGCTTAACGTAGGCGTTGGATTCGTGTCATTCAAAACTATAAATCAAAAGTTACTGACGATTTAATGCGGACATGTCATGGCCAGTTAAAATGATCATTCTATACTTATTACTCGTGCTCCTTGAGTAAAGGCTTATAAATGAAGCATAATGCATGAGATAACACAGTTTGGGGTAAACTGGATTACTTGGAGGCTTTGTCGTAACTCTTTCAGTCTCAAATGTTCTCACATATAGAAAGTTGAGCTAGCTTAACGTAGGCGTTGGACTCATGTCATTTTGAACTTTAAATCAAAAATTAAATAGGATTTAGTGCAGACATTTCAAGTTGATCAGCTAGTTAAAATGAGCATTCTAAACTGGTCATTGGCGTTCCTTGAGTAAAGACTGATAAATGAAGCATAATGCATGGCATCACGCAGTTTTCGGATAGAGTTGATTACTTTGAGGCTTTGTCGTAACTATTTTAATCTTACCTTTTGTCACACTATAAAAATTTGAGCTAGCTTAACGTGGGCGTTGGATTTGTGTCATTCAGAACTCTAAATCAGAAGTTAGAAAGGATTTAGTACGAACATGTCGAGTGATCGGCCAGTTAAAATGACCATTTTATACTTATTATTGGTGCTACTTGAGTAAAGGCTTATAAATGAAGCATAATGCATGAGATAACGCAGTTAGTGATACATTGGATTACTTGGAGGACTTGTCGTAGCTCTTTCAGTGTCAAATGTAATAACAATATAGAAAATTGAGCTAGCTTAACGTGGGCATTGGACTCATGTCATTTTGAGCTCTTAATCAATAGTTAAGGACGATGTAGTGCGGACATGTCAAGTTGATCAGTTAGTTAAAATGATCATCTAAACTAATTATTGGTGATTCTTGAGTAAAGACAGATAAATGAAGTAAAATGCATGGCATCACGCAGTTTCGGATATATTTGAATACTTGGAAGCTTTGTACTAGATATTTTGGTATTAAATTTATTTTTCAATATAGAAAACTTTGCTTGCGTAACGTAGTCGTTGGATTCCTGTTATTCAGAACTCTAAATCAAAAATTACAGAAGATTTAATGTGGACATATCAAGTGATCGGCCCGTTAAAATGATAATTCTAAACTGATTATTTGTTCTCCTTGAGTAAAAGCTTATAAATGAAGAATAATGCATGAGATAATGCATTTAGCTTGATATATATAGTTAGAAATTTGTCACAATATAGAAATTTGAGCTTGCTATTATTGGTCGTTGGATTCTTGTCACTCTTAACTAAATCAAAAGTTACGGACGATTTAGTGCACACATGACCAGTTGATGGGCTAGTTAAAATGATCATTCTAAACTGATCATTGGTGCTCATTGAGAAAAGGATTACAAATGAAGCATAATGCATGTCATCACATAGTTTTGGATTGATTCGATTAGTTGGAGGCTTTATCGTAGCAATTTTGGTATTAAATTCTACCACAATATAAAAAATTGAGCTAGCTTACTGTGGGCATTTGATTTGTGTCATTCTGAACTCTAAATCAAAAGTTACGGACGATTTAGTGCGGACAACTCAAGTTTATCAGCTAGTGAAATTTAACATTGAAAACTGATCATTGGTGTTTATTGAGCAAAGGTTTACAAATGAAGCATAGTGCATGGCCTCACGCAGTTCGGAATAGATTGGATTAATAGGAGGCTTTGGTGTAGCTATTTCGGTCCTAAATTTTGTCACAATATAGGAAATTGAGCTAGCTTTACTTAGGTGTTGGATTCCTGTCATTCTGAAATTTAAATGAAAGCTTATTGACGATTTAGTGCGGATATGTCAAGTTGATCGGCCATTTTAAATGATCACTCGATACTGACCATTGGTGCTCATTCAGCAAAGGATTGCGAATCAAGCATATTGCATGGCAACACGCAGTTTGGGATTGATTGGATTACTTGGAGGTTTTATCTTTGCTATTTCGGTCTTAAATTTTATCCCAATATAGAAAAAATGCTAGTTTAACGTGGGCATTGGATTTGTGTTGTTCTGAACTCGAAACCATAATTTACGAACGACTTAATGCGAACTTCTCAATTTTATCGGCTAGTTTAGTTGATCATTATAAACGGATGATTGGTGTTCACTGAGCAAATGTTCAAAAATGAATCACAATGCATGGCATCACGCAGTTTGGGATAGATTGGAATACTTAGAGGCTTTTTCGTAGCTGTTTCGATCTTAAAATTTGTCACAGTATAGAAAATTTAACTTGCTTTCATTGGTCGTTAGATTCATGTCACTCGGAACCCTAAATCAAAAGTTATGGACGATTTATAGCGCACATTACAAGTTGATCGGCTAGTTAAAATGAAAATTCTAAACTGATCATTGGTGCTCATTGAGCAATGGATTACAAATGAAGCATTATGCATGGCATCCTACAATTTTGGATAGATTGGATTTGTTAGAGGCTTTATCGTAGCTATTTCAGTCTTAAATTCTACCACAATATAAAACTTGAGGTAGTTTACAGTGGGTATTTCATTCGTGTCATTCTGAATTCTAAATAAAAAGTTACGAATAATTTAGTTCCGACATCTCAATTTTATCAGCTAGTTAAATTCATCACTCTAAACTGATCATTGGTGTTCATTGAGCAAAGGTTTACAAATGAAGCTTAGTGCATGGCATCACGCAATTTGGGATAGATTGGATTAATTGGAGGCTTTTCCGTAGCTATTTCGGACTTAATTTTTTGTCACAATAGAGAAAATTGAGTTAGGTTTATTTAGGCGATGGATTCGTCTCATTTTGAAGTCTAAATCAAAAGTTATGGACGATTTAGTGTGGATATGTCCAGTTGATCGGCCAGTTAAAATGATCATTCAAAACTGACCATTGGTGCTCATTGAGCAAAGGATTACAAATGAAGCATAATGCATGGCAGCACACAGTCTGGGGTTGATTGGATTACTTTGAGGCTTTGGCGTAGCTATTTCGGTCTTAAATTTTATCCCAATATAGAAAATTGGGCTAGCTTAACGTGGGCATTGGATTCGTGTAGTTCTGCACTCTAAATCAAAAGTTACGAACAATTTAGTGCGAACATCTCAATTTTACCAGATGGTTAAATTGATTATTCTAAACTGATCATTAGTGTTCATTGAGCAAATGTTCAAAAATGAAGCATAATGCATGGCATCACAAAGTTTGGGATAGATTGGATTACTTGGAGGCTTTGCCTGAGCTATTTTGGTCTTAAATTTTTTCATGGATAGAAACTTTAGCTAGCTTAACGTGGGAATTGGATTCATGTCATTCTGAATTCTAAATCAAAAGTTACATATGATTTAGTGCGAATAAGTAAATTTCATCGGCCCGTTAAAGTGATCATTCTAAACTGATCATTCTAAATTGATCATGAGTTCTCCTTGAGTAAAGGCTTATAAATGAAGCATAATGCATGGCATCACGCAATTCAGGATAGATTGGATTATTTGAAGGCTTTGTGGTAGCTCTTTCAGTCTCAAATGTTTTCACAATATAGAAAATTGAGCTAGCTTAACGTGGGCGTTGGATTCGTGTCATTCTGAATTTTAAAACAAAAGTTATGGACGATTTAGTGCGTACATGTCAAGTTGATCAACCACTTGAAATTATCGTTCTAAACTGATCATTGGTGCTTCTTGAGTAAAGCAATATAAATGAATCATAATGCATGGCATCATGCAGTTTAGAATACATTGGATTACTTAGAGGCTTTGTCGTAGCTCTTTCACTCTCAAATGTTGTCACAATACCGAATATTGAGCTGGGTTAACGTGGGCATTAGATTCATGTAATTTTGAGCTCTAGGTCGAAAATTAAAGATGATTTAGTGCGGACATCTCAAGTTGATCTGCTAGTTAAAATAATCATTCTAAACTCATCATTGGTGCTCATTGAGTAAAGGCATATAAATGAAGCATAATGCATGGCATCACAAAGTTTGGATAGATTGGATTACTTAGAGGCTTAGTCGTAGCTATTTCGGTCTTAAATTTTGTCACAATATAGAAAATTGAGCTTGCTTTAATTGATCGTTGGATTCGTGTCACTCTGACGGATGATTTATTGTGCACATGACAAGTTGAGCGGCTAGTTAAAATGATCATTCAAAGCTGATCATCGGTGCTCAATGAGCCAAATATTACAAATGAAGCATAATGCATGGCATCACACAGTTTTGGATTGATTCGATTACTTGGAGGCTTTATTGTAGCTATTTTGGTCTTAAATTCTACCACAATATAAAAAATTGAGCTAGCTTACCATGAGCATTTGATTTGTGTCATTCTGAACTCTAAATCAAAAGTTACGGACGATATAGTGCTGGCATCTCAAGTTTATCGGCTAGCTCAATTGATCATTCTAAACTGATCACTGGTGTTCATTAAGCAAAGGTTTACAAATGAAGCATAGCGCATGGCATCACGTAGTTTGGAATAGATTAGATGAATTGGAGGTTTTTGCATAGCTATTTCGGTCTTAAATTTTGTCACAATATAGGAAATTGAGCAAGCTTTACTTAGGCGTTAGATTCATGTCATTCTGAAAAATAAATCAAAAGTTAAGGACGATTTAGTGCGGATATATCAAGTTGATCGGCCAGTTAAAATCATTATTCAAAACTGATCATAATGCATGGCATCATGCAGTTTGGGATACATTGGATTACTTGGATGCTTTGTCGTAGCTCTTTCAATCTCAAATGTTGTTACTATACGGAAAATTGTGCTGGCTTTAAGTGGGAATTAATTTTATGTCATTTTGAGCTCTAAATCGAAAGTTAAAGACGATTTGCTGTAGTCATGTCAAGTTGATAAGCTAGTTAAAATCATCATTCTAAACTTATCATTAGTTCTTATTGAGTAAAGGCGTATAAATGAAGCATAATGCATGTCATCACACAGTTAAAGGCTTTTTCATAGCAACTTCGGTCTTAAATTTTGTCACAATATAGAAAATTAAGCTAGCTTTATTTGGGCGTTGGATTTGAGTCAGTCTGAAATCTAAATCAAAAGTTACGTACGATTTATTGCACACATGACAAGTTGATCGGATTGTTAAAATGATCATTCAAACTTATCATTGGTGCTCATTGAGAAATGGATTAGAAATGAAGCATAATGCATGGCATCACATGGTTTTGGATTTATTGGATTACTTGGAGACTTTATATTAGCTATTTCGGTCTTAAATTCTATCACATTATGAAAATTGAGCTAGCTTAATGTGGGCATTGGATTCGTGTCATTCTTAACACTAAATTAAAAATTCTGGATGATTTAGTTCGGAAATCATTCGTGTCATTCTTAACACTAAATTAAAAGTTCCGGACGATTTAGTGCGGACATCTCAAGTTTACGGCTAGTTAAATTGATCATTCTAAGCTGATCATTGGTATTCATTGAGCAAACATTTACAAATGAAGCATAGTGCATGGCATCACGCAGTTTGGATTAAATTGGATTATTTGGAGGCTTTGGCATAGCTTTTTCGGTCTTAAATTTTGCGACACTATAGAAAATTGAGCAAGCTTTACTTGGGCGTTGGATTCGTGTCATTCCGAAACATAAATCAAAAGTTACAGATGAACTAATGCAAATATGTCAAGTTGATCAGCTATTGAAAATAATCATTTTAAATTGATCATTCTAAATTGATCATTAGTGCTCCTTGAGTAAAGGCTTATAAATCAAGCATAATGCATCGCATGACATAATTACGATGGATTGGATTACTTGAAGGCTTTGTGGTAGCTCTTTCATTGTCAAATGTTTTCACAATATTAAAAATTGAGCTATCTTAACGTGGGCGTCGTATTCGTGTCATTCTGAACTCTAAATCAAAAGTTACGGAAGATTTAGTGCGTATGTGTCAAGTTGACCGGGCATTTAAAATGATCATTCTAAACTGATCATTGGTGCTTCTTGAGTAAAGGCTTATAAATGATGCATAATGCATGGCATAACGCAGTTTGGGATACATTGGATTACTTGGAGGCGTTTCATAACTCTTTCAGTCTCAAATGCTGTCACAGTACCAAAAATTTAGCTAACTTAACATGGGCATTAGATTCATGTCATTTTGAGCTCTAAGTCATAAGTTAAAGACAATTTAGTGCGGAGATCTCCAGTTGATCTGCTAGTGAAAATAATCATTCCAAACTGATCATTGGTGCTCATTGCGTAAACGGGTATAAATGAAGCATAATACATGACATCACGCAGTTTGGGATAGATTGGATTACTTAGAGGATTTATCGTAGTTATTTCAGTCTTAAATTTTGTCACAATATAGTAAATTGAGCTGGCCTTACTTGGTCATTTTATTCGTGTCACTCTGAATTCTAAATCAAAAGTTACGGACGATTTACAGCGCACTTGACAAGTTGATTGGCTAGTTAAAATGATCATTCTAAGCTGATCATTAGTGCTCATTCAAAAAGGATTACAAATGAAGCATAATGCATGACATCACACGGTTTTGGATTGATTAGATTACTTGGAGGCATTATATTAGCTATTTTGGTCTTAAATTCAATCACATTTTGAAAATTGAGCTAGCTTAACGTGGGATTGGATTCATGTGATTCTGAACACTATATTAAAAGTTCCGGACGATTTAGTGCGGACATCTCAAGTTTATCGGTTGGTTAAATGGATCATTCTAAGCTGACCGATGGTATTCATTGACCAAACGTTTTAGTGCATGGCATCACGTAGTTTGGGAAAATTGGATTACTTGGAGGCTTTGACGTAGCTATTTTGTTATTAAATTTTGTCGCAATATAGAAAATTGAGCTTTCTTTACTTGGTCGTTGGATTCGTGTCACTCTGAACTCTAAATCAAAAGTTATGGGTGATTTACTGCGTACATGACAAGTTGATCAGCTAGTTAAAATGATCATTCTAAACTAATCATTGGTGCTCATTGAGAAAAGGATTACAAATGAAGCATAATGCATGGCATCACATGGTTTTGGATTGATTAGATTACTTGGAGGCTTTATATTAGCTATTTCGGTCTTAAATTCTATGACATTATGAAAATTGAGCTAGTTTAACGTGCGCGTTGGATTCGTGTCATTCTGAACACCAAATTAAAAGTTCTAAATGATTTAATGCGGACATCTCATGTTTATCGGCTGGTTAAATAGATCATTCTAAACTCATTAGTGGTATTCATTGAGCAAACGTTTACAGATGAAACATAGGGCATGACATCACGCAGTTTGGGATAAATTAGATTACTTAGAGACTTTGGCATAGCTATTCCGGTCCTAGATTTTGTCACATTATAGAAAATTGAGCTACCTTTACTTGGGCTTTGGATTCATGTCATTTTGAAATCGAAATCAAAAGTTACTTAGGATTTAGAGCGGACATGTCAAGTTGATTGTCCAGTTCAAATGCTCATTCTAAATTGATCATTCAAAACTGATCATGAGTGCTCCTTGAGTAAAGGTTTATAAATCAAGCATAATGCATCGCATCACACAGTTTAAGGTGGACTGGATTACTTGAAGGCTTTATGGTAGCTTTTTCATTGTAAATATTTTCACAATATTGAAAATTGAGCTAGCTTAAAATGGCCGTTGGATTTGTGTCATTCTGGACTCTAAATCAAAAGTTACGGACGATTTAATGCGTACATGTCAAGTTGATTGGCCAATTAAAATGATTAATCTAAACTGAACATTGGTTCTCCTTGAGTAAAGGCTTATAAATGAAGCATAATGCATGGCATCACACATTTGGGACACATTGGATTACTTGGAGGCGTTTTCATAGCTCTTTGTGATACAAGCCTTGATTCAAGGATGTATGCGCGTGGGCTGTTTGGAGAAGTTTAGGTGAGAAACTCGACCTTAGACTTCTTGGATAGGGGTGTTTGGGTTGGTATTCAATGGAAAGGTGAAGTGAACCCTACAAGGGGTGATGAACCTCGTGATAAATCACAAACTTAGAGCTAGGAGGGCTGGTCTCAACTAGATTCTAAGCGCACAAGATTCTTGAGAGAAAACTTGTTGGGGAAAAAGTTCTATATTTATTAATATCAAAAAGGTTGTCGAACTACAATGCTCGAAGGAGCCTTATTAATATGCTCGACAGCTTGACCTTCTAGGGTCGACTCAAATAAAGAAAAGGAAAGTTTACAAAAGTGCACAAATGGAAAAGATACAAAAGTGTATAACCGAAAAAAGACCTATTCCTGAAATGTTCTTGACTCAAAAATGTAAAGCATCTAGATCCTACCCTGAAAAACAGAACGAGGCATATATTTGAATTGAAACTTACCTTATCTTACCTCATGCCCAAGAAATGGAAGGTGGTCGTCCTTGAGGCATGTACGCGCCTTGCTCCTAGTCTTCGACTTGGAATAGGGTTAAGAATCTTTGGGCCCTGACCTCTCTTTCCACTAAAGCTCAAGTCTCTGATGTCCCTTGTGTTGTTGAGAAGCCATTGGACTCTACTTTGCACTTCTGGCCCATTGTCCTTAGTCGATCTTCCTCTAGGAGCTTGTCAACCCATAAGCTAAATTTGTGGAAGAGTGCCCTTGATCTGCTTCTTGTCATTGCTCCTTGAGGTACCACTGGTGTAGAGACTTCCTCTAGGTGCATTTCCTGGAGCTGGTTGCTCATTTGGTCCGAGTCTTCTTGTGAAGAAGTGGAAATGCGCGTGTACTCGGCTGGATCGGCTGTACCGGCTGGATTGTGCGAGGTACTGGCTGGAAGGCCTTCAGGACCGGCCAAGTTGATCCCGGAGTTGGCGGCATCACCAGAGGGACCGGCGGTGTCATCCACGTCGCCACCAAATGTGCCGGAAGCTTGGGCCTCTCCGCCGGCAATACTGGTTGCTCTGGTCCTTGTGGTCGAGGGTCCAGCGGTACTGCTTGGGCCGGCAGGCGTGCCAGATGGTCCGGCTGTCCCTGGCAAGCTTCCTGGTCGGCCAGTCTGGTCTCCTGGCTGGATGTACGACCTGATGTCCTCATCATCCCCTCCCTCTTCAGTAGGTTTTGTCCTCAAAACTGGTTCATCTGCATGGAAAGGGGCTAAGTCAGTAACATTTAACGTATTGGACACATTAAACTCACCTGGGAGCTCGATCCGGTAGGCGTTGTTGTTGATCCTCTTGAGCACTCTGAATGGTCCATCTCCTCTTGGTGCTAGCTTGGAACTCCTTAGGTTTGGGAACCTCTCCTGCCGTAGGCGTAGCCACACCCAATCGCCTGGTTGAAAGATCACCTCCTTTCTTCCCTTGTTGGCATGAGTCACGTACTGTCCGGTCCTCTTCTCCAAGTTTTCTGCTACCTTCTGGTGTAACCTCCTTATGAACTCTGCCTTGGATGCTCCGTTGAGGTTGGTCATCTCAGCTGGTGGTAGTGGCGTTTGTTCCAATGGGGTGAGAGGGTTGAAGCCGTATACTACTTCAAATGGTGTCTTCTTGGTTGCTGAGTGCACGGCTCGGTTGTAAGTGAACTCTATGAATGGCAGACACTCCACCCAAGTCTTTAGGTTCTTCCCTAGTGTAGTCCTGAGAAGGGTTGATAGTGTCCTGTTGACAACTTCAGTTTGGCCATTGGTTTGAGGATGGCAGGTGGTAGAGAAGAGTAGCTTCGTACCTAGCTTTCTCCAAAGGGTCCTCCAGAAATGGCTGAGGAACTTGGTGTCCCTGTCTGATACGATGGTCCATGGCACTCCATGAAGCCGTACTATCTCCCTGAAGAACAGCTCAGCTGTTTTTGTGGCATCATTGACATTGGCACATGGAATGAAGTGTGCCATCTTGGAGAATCTGTCCACCACTACAAAGATTGCATCTTTGTGGTTGATCTTGGGCAGACCTAGAACAAAGTCCATTGAGATGTCCACCCATGGATGTGTAGGTATGGGCAGTGGGAGATACAACCCGTGAGGTTGCACTCGGGACTTTGCCTTCTTGCTAGTGATGCATCTTGCACAATGAGCTTCTATTGTCCTCTTGATGTGTGGCCAGTAGAAGTGCTCCTTGACCACTGCTAGAGTCTTGTCGACACCAAAGTGGCCCATGAGTCCTCCTCCATGAGCTTCTCGGATGATAAGCTCCCTTAATGATCCTTGTGGTATGCACAGCCTTCTCTCTCGGAACAAGAATCCCTCATGGATGTAAAACTTGCCATGACTCCCTGTGCCACACTCCTTGTAGCTCTAAGCAAAGTCAGGATCATCCTTGTATAGGTCTTTGATGTGCTCGAATCCTAGGACCTTTGCCTCCATGGTTGATATCAAGGCAAACATCCTTGATAGTGCATCGGCTACCACATTGTCTTTGCCCTTCTTGTACTTGATGACGTACGGGAAGGTCTCTATGAACTCCATCCACCTGGCATGTCTCCTCTTGAGATTGGTTTGCCCTCTGAGGTGTTTGAGAGTCTCATGATCAGTGTGGATCACAAATTCCTTGGACAGCAAGTAATGCTGCCAAGTCTCCAATTCTCGGACAAGGGCATAAAGTTTCTTGTCATAAGTGGGGTAGTTCAGTGAGGCACCACCTAGCTTCTCACTGAAGTATGCCACTGGTCTCCCTCCTTGGGTTAGCACTGCTCCTATGCCTATTCCAGAGGCATCACACTCCACTTCAAACGTCTTGTTGAAGTCGGGCATGACTAGCACTGGTGCATGCGTAAGGCTGTCCTTCAAGGCCTGGAATGCCTTCTCCTGAGCTTCTCCCCAGCTGAATCCTACGTTCTTCTTCACTACTGCCGTCAGTGGTGAGGCAATACTGCTGAAGTTGGGCACGAATCTCCTATTGAAGCTGGCCAGTCCGTGGAAGCTCCTTACTTGGCTGATGTTGCCTGGTGTTGGCCATTCTTGTATGGCTCGAATCTTCTCTTCATCAACCTGTAGGCCCTGTGAACTTACAACAAAACCTAAAAAGACAAGTTTATCAGTACAAAAGATGCACTTCTTGAGATAGGCATAAAGCTCTTCTTGTCGAAGGGTTTTATGTAACATCTCAAGATGTGTGAGGTGTTCCCGTAGGCACATACTATAAACTAGTATGTCATCAAAGTAAACCACTACAAACTTACTGATGTACGCCCTAAGAACTTGGTTCATAAGGCGCATGAAGGTGCTTGGGGCATTAGTCAAGCCAAATGGCATGACTGTCCACTCGTAGAGCCCTTGCTTGGTCTTGAAAGCAGTCTTCCATTCATCACCTTCTTTCATCCTGACCTAGTGGTATCCACTCTTGAGGTCTATCTTGGAGAAGACCGTGGCTCCACTCAGCTCATCTAGCATGTCATCCAGCCGTGGTATTGGATGCCGGTACTTGACTGTGATGTTGTTGATTGCTCGGCAGTCCACGCACATGCGCCAAGTCCCATCCTTCTTGGACACTAGTAGCACTGGTAGGGCACATGGACTGAGGCTCTCTCGAACATAGCCTTTCTCCTGGAGCTCCTTGACTTGCTTCTCAAGCTCCTTGGACTCCTCTGGACTCATCCGGTAGGCTGGCCGGTTGGGCAGGGCTGCTCCGGGCACTAGATCAATCTGGTGCTCTATGCCACGTAAAGGAGGCAAGCCTGCTGGTATCTCCTCTGGAAATACATCCTGGAACTTGTTGAGGAGAGTTGCTACTTCAGGAGGTAGCTCTACCTGTTCTTTTTCTACATTCAACACTTCCTTGAAAACCATTAGTAAGATTAAATCCTTCGAGGCTAAAGCTCTCCGGACATGGCTTTGTTGAATAAGAAAATTAGACTTTATAAGTTTCTTTTCCTTACTCATTGGGAGTTGTAGCTCATGTACCTGGGCAGCTGTAAGAGGAGCCAAGCTGACCTTTCTTTTGTCATGCACAAAAGTGTAGAGAATTGTTCGGCCATCATGCCTGGTCTCTTTGTCAAACTGCCATGGTATTCCTAGCAGAAGATGGCCAGCTTGAATGGGCACCACGTCGCACACAACTTGGTCTTGGTACTTGCCCACACTGAATGGCACAGTGACTTGCTCATGGATCTTGAGCTCCACTTTGTCATCCAGCCATCTCAGTCTATATGGTCGAGGATGCCTTTTCTTCTCTAGACCAAGCTTATCAACCATATATGCACTAGCAACGTTAGTGCAAGAACCACCATCTATGATGAGGTTACATACCTTGCCCTTAATGGTGCAACGGCTGTGGAAGATGTTCTCCCTTTGGATGGTCTCTGAAGGATCCACCATTGCACTGAGGATGCGTCCAGTGACCAGCACTTCCCCCACATCAGGGTACGCAATGTCACCATACTCCTCTTCTGGTTCATAGTCCTCTTCATCTTGGGACTCATATTCTCCAGCCTCCATAATCAACATGACCCGGTTGTTTGGCCACTCCCTTGAGATGTGTCCACGAGCCCTACACTTGAAACAAGTCATGTCACGTGATCTTTGAGGGTTAGAAGACTTACCAGGCTCTCTCTGGTCACGGGTGGGTTCAGGAGGCTTGCTCTTGAACTTTGACTCGATCTCTATGCTCTTGCCTTTGTCTACGGGCTTGGGCATGTTGCTTGGTGCCCAAGGTGTCTTAGGCTTGCTGCGGATGTCTTTGCTCTTACGTTTGATGTGCTGCTCAGCCTGGACAGATAGGTGGAACAAGTCTTTGAAGTCATTGTAGATTTGCCTCTCCACCTTGCGGCTGATTCTTTCTTGGAGTCCATCTAAGAATTGTGCCATCAATACTTCTTCATCATCATTGAGCTCCAGCCTGTTCCTTAGCTTCTCGAACTCTTCATAGTACTCCTCTACTTATCTAGTACCCTGCTTAAGAGTACGAAAATGACGTTGCAAGTCTCTATGAAAGTAAGGTGGAACAAACCTTTGTCGCATGAGGTCTTTCATGTCGACCCATGAGTCTATGGGCCTTATTCTCTTCCTCCTTCTGTCAGATAACTCACGATCCCACCAGATGAGGGCATTGTCCGTGAGTTGTGCTACTTCCACTGAGACTCTCCTAGGTCCTTGTTGGTTGTAATGGTCAAAGATATGATCCATTCTTCTCTCCCAATCTAGGTAAGCCTCGGGGTCTACTTTTCCTGCAGAACTTGGAGGAGTTAGCTTAAAATCAGGATGAGTTACCCGGTTATAGGCGTGTTCATCTCCATCCTCATGATGTCTAGGAGGCATTCTTGGTCTCTGGTGAAGACCATATGGCTCAAAGCCATCATCTTCTGCCTCTGGTTGCCGTGGAGGTCCTCTCAGCCTATGGTGATAGTTATGAGGTTGTGTGTCCTCATCTCCATCTGGCTGGGGTTCCTCCTGTTCGTGCCATGTCCTAAGGTGCTCAGGACCCTCAGGACGGTCTTGCTCAGCTCTCACGTGCTTTATGGCCTGGAATCGCACCGGTCTTTCCACGCGCTCCAACCTCTCGCCTATGGATGCGAGTTGTGTTTGGAGTGTGGTGAACATGGCCATCATGGCTTTGGTTGCTTCTCTATTTTCTTCTGCCATTCTGTGCTACAAAGAAAGAAGACAAGTTAGGATGCTCCTAAATTATTAGGAGGGTTTTCTTTTTATAAGGATTCGAAAATTTTGCAAAAAGGAAAAAATCTGAGAATTGGAAATTCAAAGATATGAAGATTTGAGAAAAAGGAAACTTTCTTGACAACTTGTGCTAGCTGTCCAATTCGAATTCTTTTAGTATTCTTTCTATTTTCTTTTTCTTTTCTTTTTAATTTAACTTAAAAATAAAGGAAATATGATTTAAGCAAAAAGAAAAACGTGAATGGCAATGCAAAAGTGAATCTAAACCCTAGTGATACACGTAGAAGGCTAGATGCACTCGGTTTGGAGTTTGATGTTATTTTTTGATTTTTCTTGAATGCGACTTAAACTAATGCAAGAACTAAAAAAAAACAAGCTAAAGGATAGAGACAACCTGGTTTAGGAGCTTTAAGCTCTGATACCAAAATGATACAAGCCTTGATTCAAGGATGTATGCGCGTGGGCTGTTTGGAGAAGTTTAGGTGAGAAACTCAACCTTAGGCTTCTGGATAGGGGTTTTCTGGTTGGTAAACGGTGGAAGGGTGAAGTGAACCACATGAGGGGTGATGAACCTCGTGATAAATCACAAACTTAGAGCTAGGAGGGCTGGTCTCAACTAGGTTCTAAGCGCACAAGCTTCTTTGAGAGAAAAACTTGTAAAGAAAAAATTCGCACTTTATTAATATCAAAAAGGTTGTCGAACTACAATGCTGGAAGGAGCCTTATTAATATGCCCGACAGCTTGACCTTCTAGGGTCGACTCAAATAAAGAAAAGGAAAGTTTACAAAAGTGCACAAATGGAAAAGATACAAAAGTGTATAACCGAAAAAGGACCTATTCCTGAAATGTTCTTGACTCAAAAATGTAAAGCATCTAGATCCTACCCTGCAAAACAGAACGAGGCATATATTCGAATTGAAACTTACCTTATCTTACCTCATGCCCAAGAAATGGAAGGTGGTCGTCCTTGAGGCATGTACGCGCCTTGCTCCTAGTCTTCGACTTGGAATAGGGTTAAGAATCTTTGGGCCCTGACCTCTCTTGCCACTAAAGCTCAAGTCTCTGATGTCCCTCGTGTTGTTGAGAAGCCATTGGACTCTACTTTGCACTTCTGGCCCATTGTCCTTAGTCGATCTTCCTCTAGGAGCTTGTCAACCCATAAGCTGAATTTGTGGAAGAGTGCCCTTGATCTGCTTCTTGTCATTGCTCCTTGAGGTACCACTGGTGTAGAGACTTCCTCTAGGTGCATTTCCTGGAGCATGTTGCTCATTTGGTCCGAGTCTTCTTGTGAAGAAGTGGAAATGCGCGTGTACTCGGCTGGATCGGCTGTACCGGCTGGATTGTGCGAGGTACTGGCTGGAAGGCCTTCAGGACCGGCCAAGTTGATCCTGGAGTTCGCGGCATCACCAGAGGGACCGGCGGTGTCATCCACGTCGCCACCAAATGTGCCGGAAGCTTGGGCCTCTCCGCCGGGAATACTGGTTGCTCTGGTCCTTGTGGTCGAGGGTCCGGCGGTACTGCTTGGGCCGGCAGGCGTGCCAGATGGTCCGGCTGTCCCTGGCAAGCTTCCTGGTCGGCCAGTCTGTTATCCTGGCTGGATGTACGACCTGATGTCCTCATCATCCCCTCCCTCTTCAGTAGGTTTTGTCCTCAAAACTGGTTCATCTGCATGGAAAGGGGCTAAGTCAGTAACATTTAACGTATTGGACACATTAAACTCACCTGGGAGCTCGATCCGGTAGGCGTTGTTGTTGATCCTCTTGAGCACTCTGAATGGTCCATCTCCTCTTGGTGCTAGCTTGGAACTCCTTAGGTTTGGGAACCTCTCCTGCCGTAGGTGTAGCCACACCCAATCGCCTGGTTGAAAGATCACCTCCTTTCTTCCATTGTTGGCATGAGTCACGTACAGTCCGGTCCTCTTCTCCAAGTTTTCTGCTACCTTCTGGTGTAACCTCCTTATGAACTCTGCCTTGGATGCTCCGTTGAGGTTGGTCATCTCAGCTGGTGGTAGTGGCGTTTGTTCCAATGGGGTGAGAGGGTTGAAGCCGTATACTACTTCAAATGGTGTCTTCTTGGTTGCTGAGTGCACGGCTCGGTTGTAAGTGAACTCTATGAATGGCAGACACTCCACCCAAGTCTTTAGGTTCTTCCCTACTGTAGTCCTGAGAAGGGTTGATAGTGTCCTGTTGACAACTTCAGTTTGGCCATTGGTTTGAGGATGGCAGGTAGTAGAGAAGAGTAGCTTCGTACCTAGCTTTCTCCAAAGGGTCCTCCAGAAATGGCTGAGGAACTTGGTGTCCCTGTCTGATACGATGGTCCATGGCACTCCATGAAGCCGTACTATCTCCCTGAAGAACAGCTCAGCTGTTTGTGTGGCATCATTGACATTGGCACATGGAATGAAGTGTGCCATCTTGGAGAATCTGTCCACCACTACAAAGATTGCATCTTTGTGGTTGATCTTAGGCAGACCTAGAACAAAATCCATCGAGATGTCCACCCATGGATGTGTAGGTATGGGCAGTGGGAGATACAACCCGTGAGGTTGCACTCGGGACTTTGCCTTCTTGCAAGTGATGCATCTTGCACAATGAGCTTCTATTGTCCTCTTGATGTGTGGCCAGTAGAAGTGCTCCTTGACCACTGCTAGAGTCTTGTCGACACCAAAGTGGCCCATGAGTCCTCCTCCATGAGCTTCTCGGATGATAAGCTCCCTTAATGATCCTTGTGGTATGCACAGCCTTCTTTCTCGGAACAAGAATTCCTCATGGATGTAGAACTTGCCATGACTCCCTGTGCCACACTCCTTGTAGCTCTCAGCAAAGTCAGGATCATCCTTGTATAGGTCCTTGATGTGCTCGAATCCTAGGCCCTTTGCCTCCATGGTTGATATCAAGGCAAACCTCCTTGACAGTGCATCGGCTACCTACCACATTATCTTTGCCCTTCTTGTACTTGATGACGTACGGGAAGGTCTCTATGAACTCCATCCACCTGGCATGTCTCCTCTTGAGATTGGTTTGCCCTCTGAGGTGTTTGAGAGTCTCATGATCAGTGTGGATCACAAACTCCTTGGACAGCAAGTAATGCTCCCAAGTCTCCAATTCTCGGACAAGGGCATAAAGTTTCTTGTCATAAGTGGGGTAGTTCAGTCAGGCACCACCTAGCTTCTCACTGAAGTATGCCACTGGTCTCCCTCCTTGGGTTAGCACTGCTCCTATGCCTATTCCAGAGGCATCACACTCCACTTCAAACGTCTTGTTGAAGTCGGGCATGACTAGCACTGGTGCATGCGTAAGGCTGTCCTTCAAGGCCTGGAATGCCTTCTCCTGAGCTTCTCCCCAGCTGAATCCTACGTTCTTCTTCACTACTGCCGTCAGTGGTGAGGCAATACTGCTGAAGTTGGGCACGAATCTCCTATTGAAGCTGGCCAGTCCGTGGAAGCTCCTTACTTGGCTGATGTTGCCTGGTGTTGGCCATTCTTGTATGGCTCGAATCTTCTCTTCATCAACCTGTAGGCCCTGTGAACTTACAACAAAACCTAAAAAGACAAGTTTATCAGTACAAAAGATGCACTTCTTGAGATTGGCATAAAGCTCTTCTTGTCGAAGGGTTTTAAGTACCATCTCAAGATGTGTGAGGTGTTCCCATAGGCACTTACTATAAACTAGTATGTCATCAAAGTAAACCACTACAAACTTACTGATGTACGCCCTAAGAACTTGGTTCATAAGGCGCATGAAGGTGCTTGGGGCATTAGTCAAGCCAAATGGCATGACTGTCCACTCGTAGAGCCCTTGCTTGGTCTTGAAAGCAGTCTTCCATTCATCACCTTCTTTCATCCTGACCTAGTGGTATCCACTCTTGAGGTCTATCTTGGAGAAGACCGTGGCTCCACTCAGCTCATCTAGCATGTCATCCAGCCGTGGTATTGGATGCCGGTACTTGACTGTGATGTTGTTGATTGCTCGGCAGTCCACGCACATGCGCCAAGTCCCATCCTTCTTGGACACTAGTAGCACTGGTAGGGCACATGGACTGAGGCTCTCTCGAACATAGCCTTTCTCCTGGAGCTCCTTGACTTGCTTCTCAAGCTCCTTGGACTCCTCTGGACTCATCCGGTAGGCTGGCCGGTTGGGCAGGGCTGCTCCGGGCACTAGATCAATCTGGTGTTCTATGCCACGTAAAGGAGGCAAGCCTGCTGGTATATCCTCTGGAAATACATCCTGGAACTTGTTCAAGAGAGTTGCTACTTCAGGAGGTAGCTCTATCTGTTCTTTTTCTACATTCAACACTTCTTTGAAAACCATTAGTAACATTAAATCCTTCGAGGCTAAAGCTCTCCGGACATGCCTTGGTTGAATAAGAAAATTAGACTTGATAAGTTTCTTTTCCTTACTCATTTTGAGTTGTAGCTCGTGTACCTGGGCAGGTGTAGGAGGAGCCAAGCTGACCTTTCTTTTGTCATGCACAAAAGTGTAGAGAATTGTTCGGCCATCATGCCTGGTCTCTTTGTCAAACTGCCATGGTATTCCTAGCAGAAGATGGCCAGCTTGAATGGGCACCACGTCGCACACAACTTGGTCTTGGTACTTGCCCACACTGAATGGCACAGTGACTTGCTCATGGATCTTGAGCTCCACTTTGTCATCCAGCCATCTCAGTCTATATGGTCGAGGATGCCTTTTCTTCTCTAGACCTAGCTTATCAACCATATATGCACTAGCAACGTTAGTGCTAGAACCACCATCTATGATGAGGTTACATACCTTGCCCTTAATGGTGCAACGGCTGTGGAAGATGTTCTCCCTTTGGATGGTCTCTGAAGGATCCACCATTGCACTGAGGATGCGTCTAGTGACCAGCACTTCCCCCACATCAGGGTACGCAATGTCACCATACTCCTCTTCTGGTTCATAGTCCTCTTCATCTTGGGACTCATATTCTCCAGCCTCCAAAATCAACATGACCCGGTTGTTTGGCCACTCCCTTGAGATGTGTCCACGAGCCCTACACTTGAAACAAGTGATGTCACGTGATCTTTGAGGGTTAGAAGACTTACCAGGCTCTCTCTGGTCACGGGTGGGTTCAGGAGGCTTGCTCTTGAACTTTGACTCGATCACTATGCTCTTGCCTTTGTCTACGGGCTTGGGCATGTTGCTTGGTGCCCAAGGTGTCTTAGGCTTGCTGCGGATGTCTTGGCTCTTACGTTTGATGTGCTGCTCAGCCTGGACAGATAGGTGGAACAAGTCTTTGAAGTCATTGTAGATTTGCCTCTCCACCTTGCGGCTGATTCTTTCTTGGAGTCCATCTAAGAATTGTGCCATCAATACTTCTTCATCATCATTGAGCTCCAGCCTGTTCCTTAGCTTCTCGAACTCTTCATAGTACTCCTCTATTTATCTAGTACCCTGCTTAAGAGTACGAAAATGACGTTGCAAGTCTCTATGAAAGTAAGGTGGAACAAACCTTTGTCGCATGAGGTCTTTCATGTCGACCCATGAGTCTATGGGCCTTATTCTCTTCCTCCTTCTGTCAGATACCTCACGATCCCACCAGATGAGGGCATTGTCCGTGAGTTGTGCTACTTCCACTGAGACTCTCCTAGGTCCTTGTTGGTTGTAATGGTCAAAGATATGATCCATTCTTCTCTCCCAATCTTGGTAAGCCTCGGGGTCTCTTTTCCTGCAGAACTTGGAGGAGTTAGCTTAAAATCAGGATGAGTTACCCGGTTATAGGCGTGTTCATCTCCATCCTCATGATGTCTAGGAGGCATTCTTGGTCTCTGGTGAAGACCATATGGCTCAAAGCTATCATCTTCTTCCTCTGGTTGCCGTGGAGGTCCTCTCAGCCTATGGTGATAGTTATGAGGTTGTGTGTCCTCATCTCCATCTGGCTGGGGTTCCTCCTGTTCGTGCCATGTCCTAAGGTGCTCAGGACCCTCAGGACGGTCTTGCTCAGCTCTCACGTGCCTTATGGCCTGGAATCTCACCGGCCTCTCCACACGCTCCAACCTCTCGCCTATGGATGCGAGTTGTGTTTGGAGTGTGGTGAACATGGCCATCATGGCTTTGGTTGCTTCTCTATTTTCTTCTGCCATTGTGTGCTACAAAGAAAGAAGACAAGTTAGGATGCTCCTAAATTATTAGGAGGGTTTTCTTTTTATAAGGATTCGAAAATTTTGCAAAAAGGAAAAAATCTGAGAATTGGAAATTCAAAGATATGAAGATTTGAGAAAAAGGAAACTTTCTTGACAACTTGTGCTAGCTGTCCAATTCGAATTCTTTTAGTATTCTTTCTATTTTCTTTTTCTTTTCTTTTTAATTTAACTTAAAAATAAAGGAAATATGATTTAAACAAAAAGGAAAACGTGATTGGCAATGCAAAAGTGAATCTAAACCCTAGTGATACACGTAGAAGGCTAGATGCACTCGGTTTGGAGTTTGATGTTATTTTTTGATTTTTCTTGAATGCGACTTAAACTAATGCAAGAACTAAAAAAAACAAGCTAAAGGGTAGAGACAACCTGGTTTAGGAGCTTTAAGCTCTGATACCAAAATGATACAAGCCTTGATTCAAGGATGTATGCGCGTGGGCTGTTTGGAGAAGTTTAGGTGAGAAACTCGACCTTAGACTTCTTGGATAGGGGTGTTTGGGTTGGTATGCGATGGAAAGGTGAAGTGAACCACACAAGAGGTGATGAACCTCGTGATATATCACAAACTTAGAGCTAGGAGGGCTGGTCTCAACAAGATTCTAAGCGCACAAGATTCTTGAGAGAAAACTTGTTGGGGAAAAAGTTCTATCTTTATTAATATCAAAAAGGTTGTCGAACTACAATGCTGGAAGGAGCCTTATTAATATGCTCGACAGCTTGACCTTCTAGGGTCGACTCAAATAAAGAAAAGGAAAGTTTACAAAAGTGCACAAATGGAAGAGATACAAAAGTGTATAACCGAAAAAGGACCTATTCCTAAAATGTTCTTGACTCAAAAATGTAAAGCATCTAGATCCTACCCTACAAAACAGAAAGAGGCATATATTCGAATTGAAACTTACCTTATCTTACCTCATGGCCAAGAAATGGAAGGTGGCCGTCCTTGTGGCATGCACGCGCCTTGCTCCTAGTCTTCGACTTTGAGTAGGGTTAAGAATCTTTGGGCCCTCACCTCTCTTGCCACTAAAGCCCAAGTCTCTGATGTCCCTTGTGTTGTTGAGAAGCCATTGGACTCTACTTTGCACTTCTGGCCCATTGTCCTTAGTCGATCTTCCTCTAGGAGCTTGTCAACCAATAAGCTGAATATGTGGAAGAGTGCCCTTGATCTGCTTCTTGTCATTGCTCCTTGAGGTACCACTGGTGTAGAGACTTCCTCTAGGTGCATTTCCTGGAGCTGGTTGCTCATTTGGTCCGAGTCTTCTTGTGAAGAAGTGGAAATGCGCGTGTACTCGGCTGGATCGGCTGGATCGGCTGTACCAGCTGGATTGTGCGAGGTACTGGCTGGAATGCCTTCAGGACCGGCCAAGTTGATCCCGGAGTTGGCGGCATCACCAGTGGGACCGGCGGTGTAATCCTCGTCGCCACCAAGTGTGCCGGAAGCTTGGGCCTCTCCGCCGGCAATGCTGGTTGCTCTGGTCCTTGTGGTCGAGGGTCCGGCGGTACTGCTTGGGCCGGCAGGCATGCCAGATGGTCCGGCTGTCTCGGGCAAGCTTCTGGGTCGGCCAGTCTGGTCTCCTGGCTGGATGTACGACCTGATGTCCTTATCACTTTGAGTCTCAAATGTTGTCAAAATTCAGAAAAATGAGCTAGATTAATGTGGGAATTAGATTCATATGATTTTGAGCTCTAGGTAAAAATTTAAAGAAAATTTAGTGCAGACATCTCAAGTTGATCTCCTAGCTAAAACAATCATTCTAAACTGAGTTAGCTTTACTTGGGCGTTGGATTCGTGTCATTCTGAAATCTAAATCAAAATTTATGGCCGATTTATGCGGACATGTCAAGCTGATCGGCCAGTTAAAATGATCATTTTAAATTGACTATTCTAAACTGATCATGAGTGCTCCTTGAGTAAAGACTTATAAATCAAGCATAATGCATTGAGTCACACAGTTTAGGATGGATTGGATTACTTGAGGGCTTTGTGGTAGCTCTTTCATTGTCAAATGCTTTCAAAATATTGAAAAATGAGCTAGCTCAACGTGGGCGTTGGATTTGTGTCATTCGGAACTCTAAATCAAAAGTTACAGATGATTTAGTGCGTACATGTCAAGTTGATCGGCCTGTTAAAATGATCATTCTAAACTGATCATTGGTGCTTCTTGAGTAAAGGCTTATAAATGAAGTATAATGCATGACATCGCGCAGTTTGGGATACATTGGATTACTTGGAGGCTTTGTCATTGCTCTTTGAGTGTCAAATGTTGTCAAAATTCCGAAAAATGAGCTAGATTAACGTGGGAATTAGATTTATATGATTTTGAGCTCTAGGTAAAAAGTTAAAGAAAATTTAGTGCAGACATCTCAAGTTGATCTCCTAGCTAAAACAATCATTCTAAACTGAGCTAGCTTTACTTGGGCGTTGGATTCGTGTCATTCTGAAATCTAAATCAAAATTTATGGACGATTTATGTGGACATGTCAAGTTGATCGGCCAGTTAAAATGATCATTTTAAATTGATTATTCTAAACTGATCATGAGTGCTCCTTGAGTAAAGACTTATATATCAAGCATAATGCATTGCATCACACAGTTTAGGATGGATTGGATTACTTGAGGGCTTTGTGGTAGCTCTTTCATTGTCAAATGCTTTCACAATATTGAAAATTGAGCTAGCTCAACGTGGGCGTTGGATTTGTGTCATTGGGAACTCTAAATCAAAAGTTACGGATGCGTACATGTCAAGTTGATCGGCCTGTTAAAATGACCATTCTAAACTGATCATTGGTGCTTCTTGAGTAAAGGCTTATAAATGAAGTATAATGCAAGACATCGCGCAGTTTGGGATACATTGGATTACTTGGAGGCTTTGTCATTGCTCTTTGAGTCTCAAATGTTGTCAAAATTCCAAAAAGTGAGCTAGATTAATGTGGGAATTAGATTCATATGATTTTGAGCTCTAGGTAAAAATTTAAAGAAACTTTAGTGCAGACATCTCAACGTTATCTCCTAGCTAAAACAATCATTCTAAATTGATCATTGGTGTTCATTGAATAAACGCGTATAAATTACGCATAATACATGACATCACATTGTTTGGGATAGATAGGACTACTTATAGGATTTTTTGTAGATATTTCGGTCTTCTCAATATAGAAAATTAGGCTTTCTTTACATGGTCGTTGGATTCGTGTCACTCTGAAGTCTAAATCAAAAGTTATGGGTGATTTACTGCATACATGACAAGTTGATCAGCTAGTTAAAATGATCTTTCTAAACTAATCATTGTTGCTCATTGAGAAAAGGATTACAATGAAGAATAATGCATGGCATCACACGGTTTTGGATTGATTAGATTACTTGGAGGCTTTATATTAGCTATTTCGGTCTTAAATTCTATCACATTATGAAAAATGAGCTAGATTAACGTGCGCATTGGATTCGTGTTATTCTTAACACTAAATTAAAAGTTCTGAACGATTTAATGCGGACATCTCAAGTTTATCGGCTAGTTAAATGGATCATTCTAAAATGATCAGTGGTATTCATTGAGCAAACGTTTACAAATGGAGCATAGTGCATGGCATCACGTAGTGTGGGATAAATTGGATTACTTGAAGGCTTTGGTATAGCTATTTCGGTCATAAATTTTGTCATATTATAGAAAATTACTAGCTTTACTTGGGCGTTAGATTCATGTCATTTTGAAATCTAAATCAAAAGTTACTTAGGATTTTGAGCGGACATGTCAAGTGTATTAGGCAGTTAGAATGACCATTCTAAATTGATCATTCTAAACTGATCATGAGTGCTCCTTGAGTAAAGGTTTATAAATCAAGCATAATGCATCGCATCACACAGTTTTGGGTGGATTGGATTACTTGAAGGCTTTATGGTAGCTCTTTCGTTGTCAATATTTTCACAATATAGAAAATTGAGCTAGCTTAACATGGGCGTTGGATTCGTGTCATTCTGAACTCTAAATCAAAAGTTACGGACGATTTAGTGCGTAAATGTCAAGTTGATCGGCCACTTAAAATTACCAATCTAAACTGATCATTGGTTCTTCTTGAGTAAAGGCTTATAAATGAAGCATAATGCATGGCATCACGAAGTTTGGGATACATTCGATTACTTGGAGGCATTGTCATAGCTCTTTCAGTCTCACATGTTGTCCCAATACCGAAAATTGAGCTAGCTTGACGTGGGCATTATATTCATGTCATTTTGAACCCTAAGTCAGAAGTTAGAGACAATTTCATGCGGACATCTCAAGTTGATTTGCTAGTTAAAATAATTATTCTAAACTGATTATTGGTGCTCATTGAGTAAATGTGTATAAATAAAGCATAATGCATGACATCACGTATTTTGGGATATATTGGATTACATAGAGTCTTTTTCGTAGATATATTGGTATTAAATGTTGTGACAATATAGAAAATAGGGCTTGCTTTACTTGGTCGTTGGATTCGTGTCATTCGGAACTCTAAATCAAAAGAGTTACGGACGATTTACTACACACATGACAAGTTGATCGGCTAAATAAAATGATCATTTTAAACGTATCATTGGAGTTCATTGAGCAAAGGTTTACAAATGAAGCATAATGCATGGCATCACGAAGGTTGGGATAGATTGGTTTACTTGGAGGCTTTGTGATAGCTATTTTGGTCTTAAATTTTGTCACAATATAGAAAACTGACCTAGGTTAACCATGATTTAGTGCTTACATGGCAAGTGTATCGGCTAGTTAAATGGATCATACCAAACAGATCGTTGGCATTCACAGAGCAAACGTTTACAGATGAAGCATAGTGCATGGTATCATGCAGTTTGGGATAAATTGGATTACTTGGAGGCTTTGGCGTAGCTATTTCGTTCTCAAATTTTATCACATTATAGAAAATTGAGCTAGCTTTACTTGGGCGTTGGAGTCGTGTCATTCTTAAATCTAAATCAAAAGTTACGGACGATTTACTGTGGGCATGTCAAGTTGATCGACTAGTTAAAATGATCATTCTAAATTGGTCATTGCTGCTCATTGAGAAAAGGTTTACAAATGAAGCATAATGCATGGCACCACGCAGCTTGAGATAGATTGGATTACTTGGAGGTTTTATATTAGCTATTTTTGTCTTAAATTCTATCACATTATGAAAATTGAGCTAGGTTAACCTGGGCCATTGGATTCGTGTCATTCTAATCACTAAATTAAAAGTTCCGGAGGATTTAGTACGGACATCACAAGTTTATCGGCTAGTTAAATGGATAATTCTAAACTGATTTTTGTTATTCATTCAGCAAACATTTACAAATGAAGCATAGTGCATGACATCACGTAGTTTGGGATAAATTGGATTACTTTGTGGCTTGGGCGTAGCTATTTTGTTCTTAAATTTTGTCAGAATATAGAAAACAGAGCTAGCTTTAGTTAGGCATTGGATTCGTGTCATTCTGAAATCTAAATCAAAAGTTACACACAAGTTAGTGCGGATATGTCAAGTTGATCGGCTAGTTAAAATCATAATTATAAATTGATCATTCTAAACTGATCATGAGTTCTTCATGAGTAGAAGCATAATGCATTGCATCACGCAGTTTAGGATGGATTGGATTACTTGAAGGCTTTATTGTAGCTCTTTCATTGTCAAATGATTTCACAACATAGAAAATTAAGGTAGCTTAACATGGGCGTTGGATTCGTGTCATTTTGAACTCTAAATAAAAAGTTATGGAAGATTTAGTGGGTATATGTCAAGCTGATCGGCCACTTAAAATGATCAATCTAAACTGATCATTGGTTGATCATTGGTTCTTCTTGAGTAAAGGCTTATAAATGAAGCATAATGCATGGCATCACACAGTTTGGGATACATTATATTACTTGGAGGCCTTGTGATCCAAGCCTTGATTCAAGGATGTATGCGCGTGGGCTGTTTGGAGAAGTTTAGGTGAGAAACTCGACCTTAGACTTCTTGGATAGGGTTTTTTGGGTTGGTATTTGATGGAAGGGTGAAGTGAACCACACGAGGGGTGATGAACCTCGTGATAAATCATAAACTTAGAGCTAGGAGGGCTGGTCTCAACTAGGTTCTAAGCGCACAAGTCTCTTTAGAGAATAACTTGTTGAAAGAAAATTCGATCTTTATTAATATCAAAAAGGTTGTCGAACTACAATGCTGGAAGGAGCCTTATTAATATGCTCGACAGCTTGACCTTCTAGGATCGACTCAAACAAAGAAAAGGAAAGTTTACAAAAGTGCACAAATGGAAAAGATACAAAAGTGTATAACCGAAAAAGGACCTATTCCTAAAATTTCTTTGACTCAATAAAAGTAAATATTCTAGATCCTACCCTGCAAAACAGAAAGAGGCATATATTCGAATTGAAACTTACCTTAACTTACCTCATGGCCAAGAAATGGAAGGTGGCCCTCTTTGTGGCATGCACGCGCCTTGCTCCTAGTCTTCGACTTGGAGTAGGGTTAGGAATCTTTGGGCCATGCCCTCTCTTGCCACTAAAGCCCAAGTCTCTGATGTCCCTCGTGTTGTTGAGAAGCCATTGGACTCTTCCTTGCACTTTTGGCCCATTGTCCTTAGTCGATCTTCCTCTAGGAGCTTGTCGACCCACAAGCTGAATTTGTGGAAGAGTGCCCTTGATCTGCTTCTTGTCATTGCTCCTTGAGGCACCACTGGTGTAGAGACTTCCTCTAGGTGCATGTCCTGGAGCTGGTAGCTCATTTGGTCCGAGTCTTCTTGTGTAGAAGTGGAAATGCGCGTGTACTCGGCTGGATCGGTTGTACCGGCTGGATTGTGCGAGGTACTGGCCGGAATGCCTTCAGGACCGGCCAAGTTGATCCCTGGAGTTGGCGGAATACCCAGAGGGACCGGCGGTGTCATCCACGTCGCCACCAAGTGTGCCGGAAGCTTAGGCCTCTCCACCGGCAATGCTGGTTGCTCTGGTCCTTGTGGTCGAGGGTCCGGCGGTACTGCTTGGGCCGGCAGGCGTGCCAGATGGTCCGGCTATCTTGGGCAAGCTTCCTGGTCGGCCAGTCTGGTCTCCTGGCTGGATGTACGACCTGATATCCTCATCATCCCCTCCCTCTTCAGTAGGTTTTGTCCTCAAAACTGGTTCATCTGCATGGAAAGGGGCTAAGTCAGTAACATTGAACGTATTGGACACATTAAACTCACCTTGGAGCTCGATCCGGTAGGCCTTGTTTTTGATCCTCTCGAGCACTCTGAACTGTCCATCCCCTCCTGGTGCTAGCTTGGACCTCCTTAGGTTTGGGAACCTCTCCTGCCGTAGGTGTAGCCACACCCAATCGCCTGGTTGAAAGATCACCTCCTTTCTTCCCTTGTTGGCATGAGTCACGTACTGTCTGGTCCTCTTCTCCAAGTTTTCTGCTACCTTCTGGTGTAACCTCCTTATGAACTCTGCCTTGGATGCTCCATTGAGGTTGCTCATCTCAGCTGGTGGTAGTGGCGTTTGCTCCAATGGGGTGAGAGGGTTGAAGCCGTATACTACTTCAAATGGTGTCTTCTTGGTTTCTGAGTGCACGGCTCGGATGTAAGCGAACTCTATGAATGGCAGGCACTCCACCCAAGTCTTTAGGTTCTTCCCTAGTGTAGTCCTGAGAAGGGTTGATAGTGTCCTATTGACAACTTCAGGTTGGCCATCGGTTTGAGGATGGCAGGTGGTAGAGAAGAGTAGCATCGTGCCTAGCTTTCTCCAAAGGGTCCTCCAGAAATGGCTGAGGAACTTCGTGTCCCTGTCTGATACAATGGTCCTTGGCACTCCATGAAGCCGTACTATCTCCCTGAAGAACAGCTCAGCTGTTTGTGTGGCATCATTGACATTGGCACATGGAACGAAGTGTGCCATCTTGGAGAATCTGTCCACCACTACAAAGATTGCATATTTGTGGTTGATCTTGGGCAGACCTAGAAATAAGTCCATTGAGATGTCCACCCATGGATGTGTAGGTATGGGCAGTGGGAGATACAACCCGTGAGGTTGCACTCGGGACTTTGCCTTCTTTCAAGTGATGCATCTTGCACAATGAGCTTCTACTGTCCTCTTGATGTGTGGCCAGTAGGAGTGCTCCTTGACCACTGCTAGAGTCTTGTCGACACCAAAGTGGCCCATGAGTCCTCCTCCATGAGCTTCTCGGATGATAAGCTCCCTTAAGGATCCTTGTGGTATGCACATCCTTCTTTCTCGGAACAAGAATCCCTCATGGATGTAGAACTTGCCATGACTCCCTGTGCCACACTCCTTGTAGCTATCAGCAAAGTCAGGATCATCCTTATATAGGTCCTTGATGTGCTCGAAACCTAGGACCTTTGCCTCCATGGTAGATATCAAGGAAAACCTCCTTGATAGTGCATCGGCTACCACATTATCTTTGCCCTTCTTGTACTTGATGACGTACGGGAAGGTCTCTATGAACTCCATCCACCTGGCATGTCTCCTCTTGAGATTGGTTTGCCCTCTGAGTTGTTTGAGAGTCTCATGATCAGTGTGGATCACAAACTCCTTGGACAGCAAGTAAAGCTGCCAAGTCTCCAATGCTCGGACAAGGGCATAAAGCTCCTTGTCATAAGTGGGGTAGTTCTGTCACCACCTATCTTCTCACTGAAGTATGCCACTGGTCTCCCTCCTTGGGTTAGCACTGCTCCTATGCCTATTCCAGAGGCATCACACTCCACTTCAAACGTCTTGTTGAAGTCGGGCAGGACTAGCTCTGGTGCATGTGTAAGGCTGTCCTTCAAGGCCTGGAATGCCTTCTATTGAGCTTCTCCCCAGCTGAATCCCACGTTCTTCCTCACTACTGCCGTTAGTGGTGAGGCAATACTGCTGAAGTTGGGCACAAAACTCCTATAGAAGCTGGCCAGTCCGTGGAAGTTCCTTATTTGGCTGATGTTTCCTGGTGTTGGCCATTCTTGTATGGCTCGAATCTTCTCTTCATCAACCTGTAGGCCCTGTGAACTTACAACAAAACCTAAAAAGACAAGTTTATCAGTACAAAAGATGCACTTCTTGAGATAGGCATAAAGCTCTTCTTGTCGAAGGGTTTTATGTAACATCTCAAGATGTGTGAGGTGTTCCCGTAGGCACATACTATAAACTAGTATGTCATCAAAGTAAACCACTACAAACTTACTGATGTACGCCCTAAGAACTTGGTTCATAAGGCGCATGAAGGTGCTTGGGGCATTAGTCAAGCCAAATGGCATGACTGTCCACTCGTAGAGCCCTTGCTTGGTCTTGAAAGCAGTCTTCCATTCATCACCTTCTTTCATCCTGACCTAGTGGTATCCACTCTTGAGGTCTATCTTGGAGAAGACCGTGGCTCCACTCAGCTCATCTAGCATGTCATCCAGCCGTGGTATTGGATGCCGGTACTTGACTGTGATGTTGTTGATTGCTCGGCAGTCCACGCACATGCGCCAAGTCCCATCCTTCTTGGACACTAGTAGCACTGGTAGGGCACATGGACTGAGGCTCTCTCGAACATAGCCTTTCTCCTGGAGCTCCTTGACTTGCTTCTCAAGCTCCTTGGACTCCTCTGGACTCATCCGGTAGGCTGGCCGGTTGGGCAGGGCTGCTCCGGGCACTAGATCAATCTGGTGTTCTATGCCACGTAAAGGAGGCAAGCCTGCTGGTATATCCTCTGGAAATACATCCTGGAACTTGTTCAAGAGAGTTGCTACTTCAGGAGGTAGCTCTATCTGTTCTTTTTCTACATTCAACACTTCTTTGAAAACCATTAGTAACATTAAATCCTTCGAGGCTAAAGCTCTCCGGACATGCCTTGGTTGAATAAGAAAATTAGACTTGATAAGTTTCTTTTCCTTACTCATTTTGAGTTGTAGCTCGTGTACCTGGGCAGGTGTAGGAGGAGCCAAGCTGACCTTTCTTTTGTCATGCACAAAAGTGTAGAGATTCGTTCGGCCATCATGCCTGGTCTCTTTGTCAAACTGCCATGGTATTCCTAGCAGAAGATGGCCCGCTTGCATGGGCACCACGTCGTACACGACTTGGTCTTGGTACTTGCCCACACTGAATGGCACAGTGACTTGCTCATGGATCTTGAGCTCCACTTTGTCATCCAGCCATCTCAGTCTATATGGTCGAGGATGCCTTGTCTTCTCTAGATCTAGCTTATCAACCATATATGCACTAGCAACGTTAGTGCAAGAACCACCATCTATGATGAGGTTACATACCTTGCCCTTAATGGTGCAACGGCTGTGGAAGATGTTCTCCCTTTGGATGGTCTCTGAAGGATCCACCATTGCACTGAGGATGCGTCTAGTGACCAGCACTTCCCCCACATCAGGGTACGCAATGTCACCATACTCCTCTTCTGGTTCATAGTCCTCTTCATCTTGGGACTCATATTCTCCAGCCTCCATAATCAACATGACCCGGTTGTTTGGCCACTCCCTTGAGATGTGTCCACGAGCCCTACACTTGAAACAAGTGATGTCACGTGATCTTTGAGGGTTAGAAGACTTACCAGGCTCTCTCTGGTCACGGGTGGGTTCAGGAGGCTTGCTCTTGAACTTTGACTCGATCACTATGCTCTTGCCTTTGTCTACGGGCTTGGGCATGTTGCTTGGTGCCCAAGGTGTCTTAGGCTTGCTGCGGATGTCTTGGCTCTTACGTTTGATGTGCTGCTCAGCCTGGACAGATAGGTGGAACAAGTCTTTGAAGTCATTGTAGATTTGCCTTTCCACCTTGCGGCTGATTCTTTCTTGGAGTCCATCCAAGAATTGTGCCATCAATGCTTCTTCATCATCATTGAGCTCCAATCTGTTCCTTAGCTTCTCGAACTCTTCATAGTACTCCTCTACTGATCTGGTACCCTGCTTAAGAGTACGAAAACGATGTTGCAAGTCTCTATGTAACTAAGGTGGAACAAACCTTTGTCGCATGAGGTCTTTCATGTCGACCCATGAGTCTATGGGCCTCATTCTCTTCCTCCTTCTGTCAGATACCTCACGATCCCACCAGATGAGGGCATTTTCCGTGAGTTGTGCTACTGCCATTGAGACTCTCCTAGGTCCTGGTTGGCTGTAATGATCAAAGATATGATCCATTCTTCTCTCCCAATCTAGGTAAGCCTCGGGGTCTACTTTTCCTGCAAAACTTGGAGGAGTTAGCTTAACATCAGGATGAGTTACCCGGTTATAGGCGTGTTCATCTCCATCCTCATGATGTCTAGGAGGCATTCTTGGTCTCTGGTGAAGACCATATGGCTCAAAGCCATCATCTTCTGCCTCTGGTTGACGTGGAGGTCCTCTCGGTCTATAGTGATAGTTATGAGGTTGTGTGTCCTCATCTCCATCTGGCTGGGGTTCCTCCTGTTCGTGCCGTGTCCTAAGGTGCTCACGACCCTCAGGGCGGTCTTGCTCAGCTCTCACGTGCCTTATGGCCTGGAATCTCACCGGTCTTTCCACGCGCTCCAACCTCTCGCCTATGGATGCGAGTTGTGTTTGGAGTGTGGTAAACATGGCCATCATGGCTTCGGAGGCTTTTCTATTTTCTTCTGCCATTGTGCTACAAAGAAAGAAGACAAGTTATGATACTCTTAAATTATTAGGAGGGTTTTCTTTTATAAGAGGGGGATTCGAAAATGCAAAAAGGAAAAAATCTTAGAATTGGAAATTCAAAAATATGAAGATTTTGAAAAAAAGGAAACTTTCTTGACAACTATTGCTAGCTGTCCAAATCGAATCCCTTAGGTATTTTTCCTATTTTCTTTTTCTTTTCTATTTAATTAGACTTAAAAATAATGGAAATATGATTCTAAGAAAAAGGAAAACGTGAATGGCAATGCAAAAGTGAATCTAAACCCTAGTGATACACGTAGAAGGCTAGATGCACTCGGTTTGGAGTTTGATGTTATTTTTTGATTTTTCTTGAATACGACTTAAACTAATGCAAGAACTAAAAACAAAACAAGCTAAAGGATAGAAACAACCTGGTTTAGGAGCTTTAAGCTCTGATACCAAAATGATACAAGCCTTGATTCAAGGATGTATGCGCGTGGGCTGTTTGGATAGGTTTAGGTGAGAAACTCGACCTTAGACTTCTTGGATAGAGGTTTTTGGGTTGGTATTCGATGGAAGGGTGAAGTGGACCACACGAAGGGTGATGAACCTCGTGATAAATCACAAACTTAGAGCTAGGAGGGCTGGTCTCAACTAGGTTCTAAGCGCACAAGTCTCTTGAGAGAATAACTTGTTGAAAGAAAATTCGATCTTTATTAATATCAAAAAGGTTATCGAACTACAATGCTGGAAGGAGCCTTATTAATATGCTCGACAGCTTGACCTTCTAGGGTCGACTCAAATAAAGAAAAGGAAAGTTTACAAAAGTGCACAAATGGAAAAGATACAAAAGTGTATAACCGAAAAAGGACCTACTCCTAAAATGTCTTTGACTCAATAAAAGTAAATATTCTAGATCCTACCCTGCATAACAGAAAGAGGCATATATTCGAATTGAAACTTACCTTAACTTACCTCATGGCCAAGAAATGGAAGGTGGCCGTCCTTGTGGCATGCACGTGCCTTGCTCCTAGTCTTCGACTTGGAGTAGGGTTAGGAATCTTTGGGCCCTGACCTCTCTTGCCACTAAAGCCCAAGTCTCTGATGTCCCTCGTGTTGTTGAGAAGCCATTGGACTCTTCCTTGCACTTTTGGCCCATTGTCCTTAGTCGATCTTCCTCTAGGAGCTTGTCGACCCATAAGCTGAATTTGTGGAAGAGTGCCCTTGATCTGCTTCTTGTCATTGCTCCTTGAGGCACCACTGGTGTAGAGACTTCCTCTAGGTGCATGTCCTGGAGCTGGTAGCTCGTTTGGTCCGAGTCTTCTTGTGTAGAAGTGGAAATGCGCATGTACTCGGCTGGATCGGCTGTACCGGCTGGATTGTGCGAGGTACTGGCCGGAATGTCTTCAGGACCGGCCAAGTTGATCACGGAGTTGGCGGCATCACCAGAGGGACCGGCGGTGTCATCCACGTCGCCACCAAGTGTGCCGGAAGCTTGGGCCTCTCCGCCGGCAATGCTGGTTGCTCTGGTCCTTGTGGTCGAGGGTCCGGCGGTACTGCTTGGGCCGGCAGGCGTGCCAGATGGTCTGGCTGTCTCGGGCAAGCTTCCTGGTCGGCCAGTCTGGTCTCCTGGATGGATGTACGACCTGATGTCTTCATGACCTTGTCATAGCTCTTTATGTCTCAAATGTTGTCCCAATACCAAAAATTGAGCCAGCTTGACGTGGGCATTAGATTCATGTCAATTTGAGCCCTAAGTCAGAAGTTAAAGACAATTTCATGCGGACATCTCAAATTGATCTGTTAGTTAAAATATTCATTCTAAACCGATCATTGACGCTCATTGAGTAAATGCGTATATATGAAGCATAATGCTTGACATCACATAGTTTGGGATAGATTGGATTTCTTAGAGGCTTTTTCGTAGCTATTTTGGTCTTAAATGTTGTCACAATATAGAAAATTGGGCTTGCTTTACTTGGTCGTTGGATACGTGTCATTTTGAACTCCAAATCAAAAGTTACGAACGACTTACTGCACACATGACAAGTTTATGGGCTAGTTAAAATGATCATTCTAAATGGATCATTGCTGCTCATTGAGCAAAGGTTTACAAATGAAGCATAATTCATGCCATCACGCAGTTTGGGATAGATTGGTTTACTTGGAGGCTTTGTGATAGCTATTTTGGTCTTAAATTTTGTCACAATATAGAGAACTGACCTAGGTTAACGTGGGCGTTGAATTCTTGTCATTCTGAACTCTAAATCAAAAGTGTCCCACGATTTGGTGCTTACATGTCAAGTGTATCGGCTATTTAAATGGATCCTTCTAAACAGATCGTTGGCATTCATGGAGCAGACGTTTACAGATGAAACATAGTGCATGATGTCATGCAGTTTGGGATAAATTGGATTACTTTGAGGCTTGGGCGTAGCTATTTCGTTCTTAAACTTTATCACAATATAGAAAACTGAGATAGCTTTACTTGGGCATTAAATTAGTGTCATTCTGAAATCTAAATCAAAAGTTACTGACGATTTAGTGTGGGCATGTGAAGTTGATCGGGTAGTTAAAATGATCATTCTAAATTGATCATTGATACTAATTGAGCAAAGGTTTACAACTGAAGCATAATACATGGCACCACGCAGCTTGAGATACACTGGATTATTTGGAGCCTTTATATTAGCTATTTTTGGTCTTAAATTCTATCACATTATAAAAATTGAGCTAGCTTGACCTGGGCATTGGATTCGTATCATTTTGAACACTAAATTAAAAGTTCCGGACGATTTAGTGCGAACATCTCAATTTTATCGGCTAGATAAATGGATCATTCTAAAATGATTGTTGTTATTCATTAAGCAAACGTTTACAAATGAAACATTGTGCATGGCATCACGCAGTAGGATAAATTGGATTACTTGGAGGCTTTGATGTAGCTATTTCGTTCTTAAATTTTGTCAAAATATAGAAAATTAGGCTAGCTTTAGTTAGGCGGTTGATTCGTGTCATTCTGAAATCTAAATCAATAGTTACGGAAGATTTAGTGCGAACGTGTCAAGTTGATCGGCCAGTTAAAATGAAAATTTTAAATTGATCATTCTAAACTGATCATGAGTGCTCCTTGAGTAAACACTTATAAATCAAGCATAATGCATTCCATCACGCAGTTTAGAATGGATTGGATTACTTTTGTCTTTGTGGTAGCTCTTTCATTGTCAAATCTTTTCACAACATAGAAAATTGAGCTAGCTTAACGTGGGCATTGGATTCGTGTCATTTTGAACTCCAAAATAAAACATTATGGAAGATTTAGTGGGTATATGTTAAGTTGATCGGCCACTTAAAATGATCAATATAAACTGATCATTGGTTCTTCTTGAGTAAAGGATTATAAATGAATCATAGTGCATGGCATCACGCATTTTATGATACATTGGATTACTTGGAGGCGTTGTCATAGCTCTTGCAGTATAAAATGTTGTCACAATACCAAAAATTGAGCTAGCTTAACGTGGGCATTAGATTCATGTCATTTTTAGCTCTAAGTCAGAAGTTAAATACAATTTCGTGCGGACATCTCAAGTTGATTTGCTAGTTAAAATAATCATTCTAAACTGATCATTGGTATTCATTGAGTAAATGCGTATAAATGAAGCATAATGCATGACCTCACGTAGTTTGGGATCGATTGGATTACTTAGAGGCTTTTTCATAGCTATTTTGGTCTTAAATGATGTCAAAATATAGAAAGTTGGGCTTGCTGGGTCGTTGGATTCGTGTCATTCTGAACTCCAAATCAAATGTTATGGACAATTTACAGCACACGTGTCAAGTTGATCGGCTAGTTAAAATGATCATTCTAAATGTATCATTAGTGCTCATTGACAAAAGGTTTACAAATGAAGCATAAGGAATGGCATCACATAGTTTGGGATAGATTGGTTTACTTGGAGGCTTTGTGATAGCTATTTTGGTGTTAAATTTTTTCACAATTTAGAGAACAGGCCTAGAATAACGTGGGCGTTGAATTTGTGTCATTATGAAATCTAAATCAAAAGTTACACACAATTTAGTGCTTACATGTCAAGTATATCGGCTCGTTAAAATAATCATTCTAAACTGATCATTTGTGCTCATTGAATAAACGCGTATAAATGAAGCATAATACATTACATCTTGCAGTTTGGGATAGATGGGATTACTTACAGGATTTGTCGTAGCTATTTGAGTCTTAAGTTTTGTCACAATATAGTAAATTGAGCTTGCTTTACTTCGTTGTTGGATTCCTGTCACTCTGAACTCTAAATCAAAAGTTATGAACGATTTACTGCACACATGATCGGCTAGGTAAAATGATTATTCTAAATTGATCATTGGTGCACATTGAGAAAAGGATTACAAAAGAAACATAATGCATGGCATCACACGGTTCTGGATTGATTGGATTACTTGGAGGCTTTATATTAGCTATTTCGGTCTTAAATACTATCACATTATGAAAATTGAGCAAGCTTACCATGGGCATTGGATTCGTCTCCTTCTGAACACTAAATTAAAAGTTCCGCACCATTGAGTGCGGACATCTCAAGTTTATCGCCTACTTAAATTGATCATTCTAAACTGATCATAGAAATTTATTGAGCAAACATTTACAGATGAAATATAATGCATAGAATCACGCAGTTTGGGATAAATGAGATACTTGGAGGCTTTGGCGTAGCTATTTCCATCTTTAATTTTGCCACAATATTGAAAATTGAGCTAGCTTTACTTGGGCGTTGGATTCATGTCATTCTGATATCTAAATCAAATGTTACGGACAATTTAGTGCGGACATGTCAAGTTGACCGGCCAGCTAAAATGATCATTCTAAACTGATCATGAGTTCTCCTTGAGTAAAGGCTTATAAATAAAGCATGATACACCGCATCACGCAGTTCAGGATGGATTGGATTACCTGAAGGCTTTGTGGTAGCTCTTTCATTGTCAAATGTTTTCATACGATTGAAATTTGAGCTACCTTAATGCGGGCATTGGATTTGTGTCGTTGTGAACTCTAAATCAAAAGTTACGGGCGATTTAGTGCGTACATGTCAAGTTGATCGGCCAGTTAAAATGATCATTCTAAACTGATCATTGGTGCTTCATGAGTAAAAGCTTATAAATGAAGGATAATGCATTACATCACGCAAATTTTGGATACAGTGGTTTACTTGGAGGCATTGTCACTTTCAGTCTCAAATGTTGTCACAATACCAAAAATTGAGCTAGCTTAACGTGGGCATTAGATTCATATCATTTTGAACTCTAAGTAAGATGTTAAAGACAATTTAGTGGAGACTTCTCAATTTGATGTGCTAGTTAAAATAATCATTCTTAACTCATCATTGGTCCTCATTGAGTAAACGCGTATAAATGAAGCATAGTACATGACATCACGGAGTTTAGGATAGATTGGATTATTAAGAGGCTTTGTTGTAGCTATAGAAAATTGAGCTTGCCTTACTTGGTCGTTTGATTCGTGTCACTCTGAACTCTAAATGAAAAGATATGAATGATTTACAGCACAAATGACAAGTTGATTGGCTAGTTAAAATGATCATTCTAAACTAATCATTAGTGCTCATTCAGAAAAGCATTACAAATGAAGCATAATGCATGTTATCACATGGTTTTGGATTGATTAGATTACTTGAAGGCTTTATATTCGCTATTTCGGTCTTAAATTCAATCACATTATGAAAATTGAGCTAGCTTAACGTGGGCATTGGATTCATGTCATTCTGAACACTAAATTAAAAGTTCAGGACGATTTAGTGCGGACATCTCAAGTTTATTGGTTGGTTAAATGGATCATTCCAAGCTGATCGATGGTATTCATTGACCAAACGTTTAGAAGCATAGTGCATTGCATCATGCAGTTTGGGATAAATTTGATTATTTGGAGGCCTTGGCGTAGCTATTTCATTATTAAATTTTGTCACAATATAGAAAATTGAGCTAGCTTTCCTTGGGCGTTGGATTCGTGTCATTCTGAAATCTAAATCAAAAGTTACGGATGATTTAATGCGGACATGTCAAGTTGATCCAAACGTTCAAATGATCATTTTAAATTGTTTATTCTAAAGTGATCATGAGTGCTACTTGAGTAAAGGCTTATAAATCAAGCATAATGCATTGCATCACGCAGTTTAGGATGGATTGGATTACCTCAGGGCTTTGTGATAGCTCTTTCATTGTTAAATGTTTTCACAATATTGAAAATTGAGCTAACTTAACATGGGCGTTGGATTTGTGTCATTCTGAACTCTAAATCAAAAGTTACGGACGATTTAGTGCATACATATCAAGTTGATCGGCCTGTTAAAATGATCATTCTAAACTGATCATTGGTGCTTATGGAAAGGCTTATAAATGAAGCATAACGCATGACATCACGCAGTTTGGGATACATTGGATTACTTGTAGGCTTTATCATAGCTCTTTCAGTCTCAAATGTTGTCACAATACCAAAAATTGAGCTAGCTTAATGTGGGCATTAGATTCATGTGATTTTGAGCTCTAAGTAAAAAGTTAAAGGAAATTTAGTGAATACATCTCAAGTTGATTTGCTAGCTAAAAGAATCATTCTAAACTGATCATTGGTGCTAATTGAATAAATGCTCATAAATGAAGCATAATACATGACTTCACGCAGTTTGGGATAGATTGGACTACTTAGAGTCTTTGTTGTAGCTGTTTCGGTCTTAAATTTTATCCCAATATAGAAATTGAGCTTTCTTTACGTGGTCGTTGGATTCGAGTAACTATGAACTCTAAATCAAAATTTATGGGTGATTTACTGTGTACATGACAAGTTGATCAGCTAGTTAAAATGATCATTCTAAACTAATCATTTGTGCTCATTGAGAAAAGGATTACAAATGAAGCATAATGCATGGCATCACACGGTTTTGGATTGATTAGAATACTTGGAGGCTTTATATTAGCTATTTCGGTCTTAAATTCTATCACATTATTAAAATTGAGTTAGGTTAACGTGCGCATTGGATTTATGTCATTCTGAACACTAAATTAAAACTTCCAGACGATTTAGTGTAGACATCTCAAGTTTATGGAGATTATTATGTGACTTAATTATTAAGGATGATAAATGGTTATGTGTTGGTTTATTGGTTACTAAACAGATCGTTGTCATTCATGGAGCAAACGTTTATTGATGAGGCATAGTGCCTGGTATCACGGAGCTTGGGATAAATTGGATTACTTGGCGCTTTGGCGTAGCTATTTCGTTCTTAAATTTTGTCGCAATATAGGAAATTGAGGTTGCTTTACTTCGGCATTGGATTCGAGTCATTCTGAAATCTAAATGAAACGTTACAAACGATTTAGTGTGGGCATGTCAAGTTGATTGGCTAGTTAAAATGATCATTCTAAATTGATCATTGATGCTCATTGAGCAAAGGTTTTACAAATGAAGAATAATTCATGGCACCACGCAGCTTGAGATAGATTGGATTACTTGGAGGCTTTATATTAGCTATTTTGGTCTTAATATCTAGCACATTATGAAAATTGAGCTAGCTTAACCTAGGCGTTGGATTCGTGTCATTCTGAACACTAAATTAAAAGTTCAAGACGATTTAGTGCGGACATCTCAAGTTTATCAGCTAGTTAAATAGATCATTTTAAATTGATTATTTGTATTCATGGAGCAAACGTTTACAAATGAAGCATAGTGCATGGCATCACGTGGTTTGGGATAAATTGGATTACTTGGAGGCTTTGGCGTAGCTATTTCATTCTTAAATTTTATCAGAATATAAAAAATTGAGCTAGCTTTAGTTAGATGTTGGATTCGTGTCATTCTGAAATCTAAATCAAAAGTTACAGACCATTTAGTGCGGACATGTCAAGTTGATCGGCCAGTTAGAATGATAATTCTATATTGATCATTATAAACTGATCATGAGTGCTCCTTGAGTAAACGCTTATTAATCACGCATAATGCATTGCATCACGTAGTTTAGGATGGATTGGATTACTTGAAGGCTTTGTGGTAGCTCTTTCATTATCAAATGTTTTCAAAACATAGAAAATTGAGCTAGCTTAACGTGGGCGTTGGATTCGTGTCATTTTGAACTCTAAATAAAAAAGTTATGGAAGATTTAGTGGGTATATGTCAAGTTGATCGCCCAATTCAAATGATCATTCTAAACTGATCATTGGTGCTCCATGAGTAAAGGTTTATAAATGAAGTATAATGCATGGCATCACGCAGTTTGGGATATATTGGATTTTTTAGAGGCTTTGTCGTAGCTCTTGCAGTCTCGAATGTTGTCACAATAGAGAAAATTGAGCTAGCTTAACGTGGATATTAGATTCATGTCAATTTGAGCTCTAAATAAAAGTTAAAGGCTATTTGGTTCGACATGGCAAGTTGATCAGCTAGTTAAAATAATCATTCTAAACTGATCATTGGTGTTCATTGAGTAAAGGTGTATAAATGAAGCATAATGCTGGTATTACACATTTTAAAATAGATTGCATTACTTGGAGGCTTTGTCGAATCTATTTGAGTATTAAATTTTGTCACAATATAGAAATTTGAGCTAGCTTTACTTGGGTGTTGGATTCGTGGCACTCTGAACTCTAAATCAGAAAGGTACAAGTGATTTAGTGAGGACATGATAAGTTGATTGGTTAGTTAAAATTATCATTCTAAACTAATCATGGGTGCTCTTTGGGCAAAGAATTACAAATGAAGCACAATCCATGACATCACGCAGTGTGGGATAGATTGGATTACTTGGAGTCTTTGTCATAACTATTTTGCTCTTAATTTTCTCAAAATATAGAAAATAGAGCTTGCTTAATGTGGGCATTCGATTCGTGTCATTCTGATATCTATATCAAAAGTTACCAACGATTTAGTGCGGACATCTCAAGTTTATCGGCTAGTTAAATTGAACATTCTGAACTGATCATTGATGCTCATTGAGAAAAGGTTTACAAATGTAGCATGATGCATTGCATGACGCAGTTTGGGATAGATTGGTTTACATGGATGGTTTTTGATAGCTATTTTGGTCTTAAATTTTGTCACAATATAGAAAACTGACCTCGGTTAACATTTGCATTGGATTTGTGTCATTCTGAACTCTAAATAAAAAGTGACAAACAATTTAGTGCTTTCATGTCAAGTGTATCTGCTGGTTAGATTGATTATTCTAAACAGATCATTGGTGCTCACTGAGCAAAGGTTTACAAAAGAAGCATTATGCATGGCATCACGCAGTTTGGGATAGATTGGATTACTTGGAGGCTTTGTCGTAGCTATTTCACTCTTAAATTTTGTCCCAATGTAGTAAATTGAGCTAGCTTAACGTGGGTGTTGGATTCATGTCATTCAGAAGTCTAAATCAAAAGTTATGGACGATTTAGTGCGGACATGTCAAATTTATTGGTTAGTTAAACTGCTCATTCTAAAATGATCATTAATGCTCAATGACCAAAGCTTTACAAAGGAACCATAATGCATGGCACCACGCAGCTTGAGATAGATTGGATTATTTGCAGGCTTTGTCGTAGAAAATTTTTCAATATAGAAAATTGACCTAGCTTAAAGTGGGCATTGGATTCATGTCATTCTGAACTCTAAATCAAAGGTTATGGACAATTTAGTGCGTAAATGTCAAGTGTATAAGCTAGTTAAATTGATCATTCTAAATTTATCATTAGCGCTTATTGAGAAAAGGTTTACAAATGAAGCGAAATACGTGGCATCATGTGGATTGGGATAGAATTGATTATTTGGAAGTTTTATTGTAGCTATTTTGGTCCTATACTTTGTCACAATATAGAAATTTGAGCTAGCTTTACTCTGATGTTGAATTCATGGCACTTTGAACTGTAAATCGAAAGGTACAGATGATTTAATGAGGACATAACAAGTTAAACGCTAGTTAAATTGATCATTCTAAATTTATCATTAGTGCTTATTGAGCAAAGGTTTACAAATGAATCGAAATGCTTGGCATCATGTGGATTGGGATAGAATTGATTATTTGGAAGTTTTATCGTAGCTATTTTGGTCCTATATTTTGTCACAATATAGAAATTTGAGCTAGCTTTACTCTGATGTTGAATTCATGGCACTCTTAACTCTAAATCAAAAGGAACGAATAATTTAATGAGGACATGACAAGTTAATCACTTGTTAAAAAATGATCATTCTAAACTGATCATTGGTGCTCATTGAGCAAAGGATTAGAAATGAAGCACAATGCATGGCATCACATAGTTTGGGATAGATTGGATTACTTGGAGGTTTTATCGTAACTATTTCACTCTAAAATTTTGTCACAATATAGAAAATTGAGCTTTCTTAACGTGGGCATTTGATTGGTGTCATTTTGAACTCTAAATCAAACCTTATGGACATTTTAGTGCAGACATCTCAAGTTTATCAGCTAGTTAAATTAATCTTTCTAAAATTATCTTTTGTTGTCATTGAGAAAAGGTTTAAAAATGGAGCATAATGCATGGCATCATGGATTACTTGTAGGCTTTGTCGTAGCTATTTCGGTCTTAATAGTTTTTCACAATAAAGAAAATTGAGCTACCTTTACGTGGGCGATGGATTCGTGTCATTCCAAACTCTAAATCAAAAGCTATGGACGATTTAGTGCGGACATGTCAAGTTGATCGGCCAGTGAAAGTGATCATTCTAAACGCAGTTTGGATACATTGGATTTCTTAGAGACTTTGTCGTAGCTCTTTAAGTCTCGAATGTTTTCACAATACAGAAAATTGAGCTAGCTTAACGTGGATACTAGATTCATGTCAATTTGAGCTCTAAATCAAAGTTAAAGACTATTTGGTGCGGACATGGCAAGTTGATCAGCTAGTTAAAATAATAATTCTAAACTGATCATTGGTGCTATTGAGTAAAGGCGTATATATGAAGTATAATGCATGGCATTACGCAGTTTGGGATAGATTGCATTACTTGGAGGCTTTGTCATAGCTATTTCGGTCTTAAATTTTGTCACAATATAGAAATTTGAGCTAGCTTTACTTGGGTGTTGGATTCGTGTCACTCTGAACTCTAAATCAGAAAGGTACAGGTGATTTAATGAGGACATGATAAGTTGAACAGTTAGTGAAAATTATCATTCTAAACTAATCATGGGTGCTCTATGGGCAAAGAATTACAAATGAAGCACAATGCATGACATCACGCAGTTTGGGATAGATTGGATTACTTGGAGTCTTTATCATAACTATTTCCCTCTTAATTTTCTCAAAATATAGAAAACTGAGCTGGCTTAATGTGGGCATTCGATTCATGTCATTCTGATCTCTAAATCAAAAGTTATCAACGATTTAGTGCGGACATCTCAAGTTTATCGGCTAGTTAAATTGAACATTCTGAACTGATCATTGATGCTCATTGAGAAAAAGTTTACAAATGTAGCATGATGCATTGCATAACGCAGTTTGGGATAGATTGGTTTACTTGGAGGTTTTTTTTCTAGTTATTTTGGTCTTTAATTTTGTCAAAATATAGAAAACTGACCTAGGTTAACATGGGCATGGGATTCGTGTCATTGTGAACTCTAAATAAAACGTTACAGACGATTTAGTGCTTACATGTCAAGTGTATCGGCTGGTTAGATTGATTAATCTAAACAGATCATTGTTGCTCACTGAGCAAAGGCTTACAAAAGAAGCATAATGCATGATATCACTCAGTTTGGGATAGATTGGATTACTTGGAGGCTTTGTGGTAGCTATTTCACTCTTAAATTTTGTCAAAATGTAGTAAATTTAGCTATCTTAACGTGGGTGTTGGATTCATGTAATTCAGAAGTCTAAATCAAAAGTTACGGACGATTTAGTGCGGACATGTCAAGTTTAATGGTTAGTTAAACTGCTCATTCTAAAATGATCATTGATGCTCGTTGAGCAAAGCTTTACCAATGAACCATAATGCATGGCAGCACACAGCTTGAGATAGATTGGATTACTTGAAGGCTTTGTCGTAGCTTTTTCGGTCTAAAATTTTTTCAATATAGAAAATTTAGCTAGCTTAAGATGGGCATTCGATTCATGTCATTCTGAACTCTAAATCAAAAATTATGGATGATTTAGTGCGTACATGTCAAGTGTATAGGCTAGTTAAATTGATCATTTTAAATTGATCATTAGTGCTTATTGAGCAAAGGTTTACAATTGAAGCGAAATGCTTGGCATCATAGAATTGATTATTTGGAAGTTTTATCATTGTTATTTTGATCCTATATATTGTCACAATATAGAAATTTGAGCTAGCTTTACTCTGATGTTGAATTCATGGCACTTTGAACTCTAAATCAAAAGATACAGATGATTTAATGAGGACATGACAAGTTAAACGCTAGTTAAAATGATCATTCTAAACTGATCATTGGTGCTCATTGAGCAAAGGATTACAAATGAAGCACAATGCATGGCATCACGCAGTTTGGGATAGATTGGATTACTTGGAGGCTTTGTCGTAGCTCTTCTAGTCTCAAATATTGTCACAATATGGAAAATTGAGTTACCTTAACGTGGGCATTGGATTCACGTAATTTTAAACTCTAAATCAAAAGTTAAAGACGATTTTGTGCGGACATGTCAAGTCGATCAGCTAGTTAAACTGATCATTCTAAACTGATCAGTAGTTCTCCTTGAGTAAAGGCATATAATTGAAGCATAATGCGTGGCATCATGAAGTTAGGGATAGATTGGATTACTTGGAGGCTTTATCATAGTTATTTCGGTCTTAAATTTTGTCACAATATACAAAATTTAGCTAGCTTAACGTGGGCTTGGATTCATGTCATTCTGAACTCTAAATCAAAATTTACAAACGATTTAGTGCGTACATCTCCAGTTTATCGGCCATTGAAATTTATCATTCTAGACTGATCACTGATGCTCATTAAGCAAAGGATTACAAATGAAACATAATGCATGGCACCACGCAGATTCAGATAGATTGGATTACTAGAAGGCTTTGTCGAAACTATTTCGATCTTCAATTTTGTCCCAACTTAGAAAATTGAGCTAGCTTAACGTCGGCGATGGATTCATGTGATTCTGAACTCTAAATCATAAGTTATGCACGATTTCGTGTGGACATGTCAAGTTTATCGGGTAGTTAAACTGATCATTCTAAAATGATCATTGGTGCTCATTGAGAAAAGATTCACAAATTAAGCATAATGCATGGCACCACGCAGATTCTGATAGATTTGATTACTAGGAAGCTTTGTCGAAACTATTTTGATCTTCAATTCTACCCCAAAATAGAAAATTGAGCTAGCCTAACGTCGGTGTTGGATTCGTGTCATTGGAAACTTTAAATCAAAAGTTAGAAACGATTTAGTGCGTACATGTCAAGTTTATCAACTAGTTAAATTGACCATTCGAAACTGATCATTGGTGCTCATTGGGAAAATGTTTACAAATGAAGTATGATGCATGACACCTCACAGTTTGAGATCGATTGGATTACTTGGAGGCTTTGTCGGAGCTATTTCGGTCTTAAATTTTGTCCCCATGTAGAAAACAAAGCTAGCTTAACGTGGGGGTTGTATTCGTGTCATTCGAAAGTCTAAATCAAAAATTACTGATGATTTAGTGAGGGCATATGAAGTTTATCGACTAGTTAAATTGATCATTCTAAAATTATCATTGGTGCTCATTGAGCAAAGGTTTACAAATAAAGCATAATGTGCACCACGCAATTGGAGATAGATTGGATTACTTGGAGGCTTTATCATATGTATTTCGGTCCTAAATTTGTTCACAATATAGAAAATTTAGCTATCTTAACCTGGTCGTTGGGTTAGTGTGATTCTGAACTCTAAATCAAAAGTTACGCACGATTTAGTGCGTACATGTGAAATTTATCAACTAGTTAAATTGATCATTCGAAACTGATCATTGGTGCTCATTGAGAAAAGGTTCTGATAGATTGGATTACTAGGATACTTTGTCGAAACTATTTCGATCTTCAATTATGTCTCAATATAGAAAACTGAGCTAGCTCAACGTCCGCGTTGGATTCGTGTCAGTCGAAACTCTAAATCAAAAGTTACAAACGATTTAGTGCATACATGCCACGTTTATCAAATAGTTAAATTGATCATTCCATACTGATCATTGGTGCTCATTGGGCAAACGTTTACAAATGAAGCATGATGCATGACACCATGCAATTTGAGATAGATTGGATTACTTGGAGGCTTTGTCGTTGCTATTTCGGTCTTAAATTTTGTCCCAATATAGAAAATAGAGCTAGTTTAACGTGTGATTCTGAACTCTAAATCAAAAGTTACGCACAATATCGTGCGGATATGTCAATTTTATCGGCTAGTTAAATTGATCATTTTCAAATGATCATTGGTGCTCATTGAGCAAAGGTTTACAAATGAAGCATAGTGGATGCACCACGTAGTTTCTGATAGATTGGAATACTAGGAGGCTTTGTCAAAGCTATTTTGGTCTTAAATTTTGCCCCAATATGGAAAATTGAGCTAGCTTAACGCGGCGTTGGATTTGTGTCATTCGGAACTCTAAATCAAAAGTTACACACAATTTAGTGCGGACATGTCAAGTTTATCGGCTAGTTAAACTGATCATTCTGAAATGATCATTGGTGCTCATTGAGAAAAGGTTCACAAATGAAGCATAATGCATGCACCACGCAGATTTTGATAGATTGGATTACTAGGAAACTTTGTCGAAACTGTTTTGATCTTCAATTTAATCCCAAAAAAGAAAATTGAGCTAGCCTAACGTCGGTGTTGGAATCGTGTCATTCGAAACTCTAAATCAAAACTTACAAACGATTTACTTCTTACATGTCAAGTTTATCAACAAGATAAATTGATCATTCAAAACTGATCATTGCTGCTCATTGGGAAAATGTTTACAAATGAAGCATGATGCATGACACCATGCAATTTGAGATAGATTGGATTACTTGGAGGCTTTGTCGTTGCTATTTCGGGCTTAAATTTTGTCCCAATATAGAAAACAGAGCTAGCTTAACGTGGGCGTAGTATTCGTATCATTTGAAAGTCTAAATCAAAAGTTACTGACGATTTAGTGAGGACATATACAGTTTATCGGCTAATTAAATTGATCATTCTTAAATTATCATTGACCCTCATTGGGCAAAGGTTTATAAATGAAGCATAATGAATAGCACCACACAGTTTGATATAGATTGGATTACTTGGAGGCATTATCATAGGTATTTCGGCGGTACAATTTGTCCAAATATAGAAAATTGAGCTAGTCTAACGTGGGTTTTGGATTCGTGTGACTCTGAACTCTAAATCAAAAGTTTTGAACAATTTCGTGTGGAAATGTCAAGTTTATCGTCTAGTTAAATTGATCATTTTAAAATGATCATTGGTGCTAATTGAGCAAAGGTTTACAAATGAAGCATAATGCATGCACCACATAATTTCTGATAAATTGGAATACTAGGAGGCTTTGTCAAAGCTATTTTGGTCTTAAATTTTGCCCCAATATAGAAAATTGAACTAGCTTAACGTTGGCGTTCAATTATGTCATTTGGAACTTTAAATCAAAAGTTATGCACAATTTAGGGCGGACAGGTCAACTTTATCGGCTAGCTAAACTAATCATTCTAAAATGATCATTGGTGCACACCGAGAAAAGGTTCACAAATGAAGCAGATTCGGATAGATTGGATTACTAGGAAACTTTGTTGAACCTATTTCAATCTTCAATTTTGTCCCAAAATAGAAATTGAGCTAACCTAACGTCAGTGTTGGATTCGTGTCATTCGAAACTCTAAATCAAAAGTTACAAACGATTTAGTGTGTACATGTCAGGTTTATCAACTAGTTAAATTAATCATTAGAAACTGATCATTGGTGCTCATTAAGAAAATGGTTACAAATGAAGCATGACGCATGACACCACGCAGTTTTAGATAAATTGGATTACTTGGAAGCTTTGTTGTAGCTATTTTGGTCTTAAATTTTGTCCCCATACACTACAAGAAAACATGGAATTTGCGACCACGGAAGTGGTTGCAAAGTAGTCGCAAAATACTAGTCGCAAAAAAAGTAGTCGCAAATCAGTCGCAAATTTGAGACTGATTTGCGACCACAGAAATAGTGGTTCTTTTTGCGACTAATTTGCGACCACAAGGTGGTGACTATTTTTGCGACCAATTTTCCACTGAATTTCCATAACAAATTTTGCTAGTGTTTTGCGACTACATATGTGGTTGCTAAATATGTAGTCACAAATCAGTCACAAAAATTTTGTGACTGATTTGCGACTACAGGAGAACCGCAGTCGCAAATCAGTCACCATTTTTTGTGACTGATTTGCGACTACAGGAGAACTGCAGTCGCAAATCAGTCACAATTTTTTGTGACTGATTTGCGATAGCACAACTCTCGTAGTCGCAAATCAATCAAAAAATTTTGTGACTGTTTTGCGACTCCAGCTCTCCTGTAGTCGCAAATCACTCATAAAAAATTGTGACTCATTTGCGACTACATTTGTCCTGTAGTCGCAAATCAGTCGCAATTTTTTATGACTGATTTGCGACCACATGTATGAAGGAGTCGTAAATCGGTGGCAAAAATTACGACTCATTTGGGACTGATTTGCTACACCGTAATTAGATTTTAAAAAATTACTACACCGTAATTAGATTTTAAAAAATATTATATTTTTTATTATTATTGAAATAATTTTGTATATTTTGGGAATAATAATTATTTTATTATTATTTGAAATAATTTTTTAAATTTAATTTCAAAATATTTAAATTATTTGAAAAATAAATGTAAAATAATATTTGTAAATTTAAATTTTAATAATAATTTTGAAAACTAAGTTCAATAATAATACTAATATTTTGTAATTAGAAATATTAATAAAATAATTTATGTTATTATGTTTTAATATTAATAGTAGTTAATTTTTCATAAATATTAATATAATAGTTTATAATTTATGGTTTAAAATTCATATTATTTAAATTTTTATTAATTTATACTAAAAATATTTGAAAATTAATTTCCAAAATTATTATGTTTTAATAATATTATGAAATTTTTAATTATGAATATTTTCTTAAATTTATATTTTTTTAAATATTAAATGTTATAAATAGTTTTTATTAATGAATAATAAATATTATAATATTAAATGAAAACTATGTGAACTAATTAATATAAAATATTGAATAAAAAGAAATACAAAATTAAAATTCCAATATTTATTATTTAAAATTTAATTTACATGAAAAAAAAAATTATTTCTCAAGTGGCGGAAATTGGAAATCCGATGGCGAAAATGGGGTCGTGGGCGGAGTCATCGATGGTTCCCCTGTGCAATCGTTATCCCACATATAGGAGGCGAATGCGGGATCCGTCCGTTGGAAATACCCGAGGAGCATCTCCAAGCTCGAGATTTTCTTCTGGTTTTCTTTGTTCAGCTCTCCCATCTTCTGATTTCTTTCCAGAATCTGCGTGTTTTGTTGTTTAATTAACGCGTTTTGTTCTTGAAACATTACGTACTTGGGTGAATTGGTTTGCACCCCAGTACGTCTACCCGTAGACTGTACGCGGTTGAGGCTACCGAGTCCATAAAGACGGCCTCGTTCATCCGCAACAGAAGACTACAAAATAACAAAAACAAAATTTAAATAATAAATTTATTTATTTAATTAATTAGAAAAATATGTTATAAGAAAAAACTTTGAAAAGTTTTTTTTACCTGAATGAAGATCTCATTCTTCTGTTCTGGAGTCAGCTCAATTGGATGGGAGGTTCCATCAGATGTTTCTGTTGGATCGACCTCCACGATTGCCATCTTCTCTTGGATGTTTTGTTTGTATGCTTCACAGATTTTTTTTGCTTTCAAATCTACATACGAACTATCCGGTCTTGTGTGAGTCTTTATAATGACCTCACCTATTGAGACTGGTCGTCTCAAATTATGTTCCTTCACAGATATTGAAATAAATTTTATTTAATTGCTACCACAAATGTTAAATAAATATATAAAAATGACTTACCATTTCCTGCTAGACCTGAATATAGGATTTTTGGCCCGACAAATGTTTGTGCAGGCCAAGACCGTCCCGAGCGGAGTTGCGGTTATGAGAGGATTTTGTACTCCTCTCGGTAGACGTTTCTGTTCTCCAATAGTCTGTCATAATTTTGTACAAACTTGGGGAAATCCATCGGGGACGTTTTCCGGTTGTATGAACCGTGCTCACCTTCCCTTTCATCCGTCTTACGCAGACGGCCTCGAACTCTTTCGTACCACCGAGGTGATCAGAGGATCCCAGGTGTACCATTGCTTGAAATTAAATTATAAAATATTAATAAATGTAATTTAAATATTATATAAATAAAATTTAAACAAAAAACGTAACTTACCGCAAACTCTATGAAATATTTTTCCTGCCTCAGCAGGTACGATGGTCCAACTGTAGTATTGGCCGTCAAATTTATTTTTCAAAATTTTTGCGATTTGACGGGTAATAGCCCCATTATCGCGGTCAAACCTAATATTTCAATTATACAGAGAAATTTTAAATTTATATTAATATTATTACAATTATAATAAATATTTATTAAAAAAATTAAATAATTACGTATGTAGTCACAAATTAGTCGCTAAACCGTGGCAAATGTGGTCGCAAAAATTGCGACCACGTATGTAGTCGCAAATTGGCAGTTTTCTTGTAGTGATATAGAAAACATAGCTACCTTAACAGGGGTGTTGTATTCATGTCATTCGAAAGTCTAAATCAAAAGTTACTGACGATTTAGTGAGGACATATGAAGTTTATCGGCAAGTTAAATTGATCATTCTAAAATTATCATTGGTGCTCATTGAGAAAAGGTTTACAAATGAAGCATAATGAATAGCACCACGCAGTTGGGGATAGATTGGATTACTTGGAGGCTTTATCATATGTATTTTGGTCCAAAATTTGTTCTCAATATAGAAAATTTAGCTAGTTTAACGTGGTCGTTGGATTATTGTGGTTCTGAACTCCGAATCAAAAGTTACGCACGATTTCATATGGACATGTCAAATTTATCGGCTAGTTAAAATTATCATTATAAAATAATCATTGGTGCTCGTTGAGAAAAGGTTCACAAATGAAGCATAATGCATGGCACCACACAGATTCTGATAGATTGGATTACTAGGTGGCTTTGTCGAATTTTGATCTTCAATTATGTCTCAATATAGAAAATTGAGCTAGATTAAGGTCCGTGTAGGATTCGTGTCATTCGAAACTCTAAAACAAAAGTTACAAACGATTTAGTGCGTACATGTCACGTTTATCAACTAGTTAAATTGATCATTCGAAACTGATCACTGGTGCTCATTGGGCAAATGTTTACAAATGAAGCATGATGCATGACACCACAAAATTTGAGATAGATTGGATTAATTGAAGGCTTTGTCGTAGCTATTTTGGTCTTAAATATTGTCCCAATATAGAAAATAGAGCTAGCTTAACATGGGTGTTGTATTCGTGTCATTTGAAAGTCTAAATCAAAAGTTACTGACGATTTAGTGAGGACATATACAGTTTATACGCTAGTTTAATTGATCATTCTTAAATTATCATTGCCGCTCATTGGGAAAAGATTTACAAATGAAGCACAATGAATAGCACCCCGCAGTTTGATATAGATTGGATTACTTGGAGGCTTTATCGTAGGTATTTGGGTCTTAAATTTTGTCCAAATAGAGAAAATTGAGCTAGCCTAACGTGGGTTTTGGATTCGTGTGATTCTGAACTCTAAATCAAAAGTTATGCACAATTTCGTGAGACATGTGAAGTTTATCGGCTAGTTAAATTGATCATTTTAAAATGATCATTGGTGCTCATTGAGCCCTTCCAACTTTACAAGGTTTCAGAGATACAATATTGTTCATCATTGCTAAACAAAATTAAGAAGGTATTATAAGGAGCTACAAGAGACCAAGATGTGTATTTAAAATTCCTATGTTTCAATTAACAAGTTTATTTGCTTGTTTTTGCAGGAATGTGACTGTTAAGTTTAAGTGTCTTTTATTTGTCATTAGGTTCTAATGTCTTGTTGTTATTTTCGCTTTAGTACTTCCATTATAATGTATTTTCAATCATAGAATGCACCTACTTCTGGACTAGTATACAAAAGTCCCTTCTCAGCATGTAATTACTTAAGTTTTATGAAATAAAAACCTAGTTTTTCTTCTTTTTAAAGGAGCTGACACTTCCAGCCTTCTTGTGCGAGAATCCTTGAAGCTTGTGTCCTCTATACATATCACAGACCTTCCATAATCTATATGGCGTCTCTCGATTCAACTCTCTACTCAATCCTCACTTGGATCCTCCATAAAGTGCTCTACACCCAGTTGAAGGGTCACCATCAAACTGTTCATCAACTCATCACTCATGAGCCTCTAGAAACTGCAGTACAGCCAGATAGAGCCTGTCCAGCAGTTCCCCTTACTCGAACAAGCCCTCTTGTTCCCGCATCATCTGGTATCAGAGCCTAATCGCTCCTATTCAGGTTTAGTTAACTTGCTGTCAAACTGCATATCTTCATAAAACCCATAAAAATCGAACCCCAAAATGTTGTTTTTGTGTGTTAAAAGCTAGTAACATCATTAGTTGTTGATAGTTTGTGCTACTGCAACTAGATCTATCAATTTTTACTTGTTTTGATTGTGTCTATTCGACTTCCTTGCTGCTGCCACTAGATCTATCAATTTTTGTTGTTTTTAATTGTGTCTATTTGACTTCCTTTGCTTCTACAACTAGATTTGTCGATTTTCAGTTGTTTTGATTGTGTCTATTCGACTTCCGTTGCTGATGCAACTAAAAATGTCGATTTTAAGTAGTTTTTGATTTTGTGTATTCGACTTCTTTTGCATTTGATCTGTTTGTTTAGTGTGAGACAGATTGTGTTACTATGGGAGAACCAGTAGATGCGAATGTTACTCAAATGCTTGCTGCTATTCAGATTCAACTTCAGAGCTTAGGAGATCACATGACAAGAATAGAACAACCACCAGCAATTCGCAGAAACTCTATCAGAAATGTGAATGCCCAATGTGTGAATCATGAAGAAGATGAAATAACGGACTTAGAAGATGATCTTCCACCAGAACCTGATCATAATCATAGACCAAGAAGACAATATGAACGTGACAGAGATAGAGTAGAAGAATCTTGGCATGGAAACAAAGACGTAAGCTCACAGCACTAACCTTTGCTGGAAAGGTTAATCCAGATGCCTACCTTAATTGGGAAAGGTGTATAGAATACATATTTGAGTATTACAACTACTCAGATCAGAGAAAAGTGTCTCCAGCAGCTGCTCAAATCACTGAAAACGCTCTAGCTTGGTGGGACAGAGATGTGTTTAAAAGAAGAACACATAAACATGGTCATATCACTACTTGGGAAGACATGAGGTTCCAACTAAGGATGAGATATGTCCCTGCGTACTACAACAGAGAGTTGCAGAAGAAATTGAGAAAACTAACTCAAGGTTCTAAATCTGTTGAAGAATACTTTCATGAGTTTGAAATGCTTAGAAACAGGTTGGAGACCGAAGATTCAGAAGAAACTTTGATGGCTCAATTGCTAGATGGTCTGCAAGATCGAATTGATAGAAAAGTGGAGAGACAAACCTATCATGATCTGGACGAGTTGCTGCATCTTGCGGCTAAGGCCGAGCAGCACATAAAAAGGAAGACTATCACAGCAAATCATAGAAAGTCTACCTGGAATCTACAATCTCAAAAGGGTCTAGACAAAGGAAAGGCCATCGACATAGAATCTCGATCCAAGAAATCCATAGCTGAAATGTCTAAATACAACAAACTAGAGCAAGGTAAAACTCCAACTCATAGATCTCGTGACATAACCTGTTTTAAATGTCAGGGAAAAGACCACTGTGCAAGAGAATGCCTAAACCAGAGAGTTATGATCCTTAAATCAAATGGCGAATATGAATCTCAAGATGAAGAGGAGTGTGAACTAGAAAACTTTGAGGAAGAAGCTGTGGATTAACCTGATACCGGAGGGCTTCTAGTTACAAGGAGATCCCTCAGTGTTTTTTTCAACTAGAAACTATACAAAGAGAAAATATTTTCCATTCTCGGTGCACAATATACTCTAAGGTATCTAGCTTATTCATAGATGGTGGTTCTTATACTAACATAGCCAGCAAGCTGAAATTGCTACATACAAGCTGAAATTGCTGAACGATGAAACTGAGCTAAAAGTCACATAACAAGTCATCATACCATTCAGCATAGGCAAGTATGCAGATCAACTTCTGTGTGATATGGTGCCTATGCAAGCTGGAAATCTACTTGTAGGTCTTCCATGGCAATTTGACAAAGAAGCAATACACAATGGATGCACCAATCACTATACCTTCATGCACAATAACAAGAAACATAGCTTAGCACCTTTAACTCTGCAGGAAGTGCATGAGATGCAACGAACTATGTCTAAAGGGGAAAACTAAATAAAGCTAACCTTATTGTAACATTTGCCACTATTTTTAAATATCTTGATTATAAAGAACATGTGCTACTAATGATCTTTAAAGAAGTGTTGTTTTCAAGAACAGAAAAGGAGGAACTCCCTACTGCTGTTCTAGAGTTTCTTGACAAATTCACTGATGTTTTTCAAGAAGAGATACCACCAGGATTGCCACCTGTAAGAGGAATTAAGCATCAAATTGATCTTGTTCCTGGAGTAGCTTGGCAAACCGAGCTGCCTATAGAGTGAATCCAGAAGAAGCAAAGGAGCTGGAAAGACAAGTACAAGACTTATTGTCTAAGGGCTATATCCGAGAAAGTCTAATCCCATGTGCTATTCCTGTTTTTCTAGTACCTAAGAAAAATGGAACGTGGAGAATGTGTGTTGATTGTAAAGCAATCAACAATATCACTGTCAAATACCGACATCCAATTCCCAGAATTGCTGACATGCTAGATGAACTCAATGAAGCAACTATCTGCTCAAAAATTGATCTAAGAAGTGGATACCATAAGGTTAGAATGAAAGAAGGTGATGAATGGAAGACAGATTTTAAAACAAAACAAGGGTTGTATGAATGGCTAGTCATGCCATTTCGACTCACAAACCCTCCAAGTACATTCATGAGACTCATGAACCACGTCCTAAGAGCATTTATCTATAATTATGTAGTGGTTTATTTTGATGACATTCTAATCTATAGCTCTAATCTTGAAGATCACTTACGACAACTTGACCAGGTACTTGCAACGCTTAAGGCTGAAAACCTTTATGCTAACCTTAAGAAATGTACTTTCTGCACTGATCAAGTTGTATTCCTAGAATTTGTTGTAAGTTCTCAGGGCATAAAGGCCGATGGAGAAAAGATCAAATCAATTCAAGATTGGCCAACCCCAACAACAATCGGACATGTGCGGAGTTTCCATGGATTTACTAGTTTGTATATAAGATTTGACAAGGAATTTAGTACTGTTACTACACCCCTCACTTCAGTAATTAAGAAGAATGTGGAATTCAAATGGGGGAGCAGCACAAGTGAAGGCATTCAACAAGCTGAAAGATAGCCTCACACATGCGCCTATTTTGGTACTTCCTTAATTTGATAAAGCCTTTGAAATTGAATATAATGCTTCTGGAACAGGTATTGGAGCTGCCCTAATGCAAGGAGGAAAACCAGTGGCTTACTTCAGTGAGAAACCAGGAGACATGCTCTCATCAGCACAGTCGAAGCTAAGATTATGGGATTTGAACACATCAAGGGAATGTATGAGACTGATCCAGATTGTCAAGAAATGTTTAAGGAGACCAACAAGGCTGCATCTGGTATCTTTTATCAACAAGATGGATTTTTGTTTAAGGAAAAAACATCTTTGTTTTCCTCAGGGATCAATGAGAGAACTATTGATTGGAGAAGCTCATGGAGGAGGACTCATGTTCGCCAAGATAAGACATTCAGTGTACTTATGGAACATTGATGTTGAAAGATTCTGTGCTAAGTGCATCACTTGCCTGAAAGCAAAATCTAGGTCACACCCCTATGATTTTTATATGCCTTTTCCCATTCCTAACCTACCTTGGGTAGATATTTCTATGTACTTTGTCTTAGGTCTGCCCAAGATCAACCGCAAGTATTCTATCGCTGTAGTTGTAGACAGGCTCTCAAAGATGGCTCATTTTATACCATGTAACAAGACTAATGATGCTATACAAATAGCTGATCTTTTCTATGAGAAGTAGTGCGCCTACATGTAGTTCCCAGAACAATCGTTTTAGATCATGACACCAAATTTCTAAGCCATTTCTGGAAAACCTTATGAAAAACGTTGGAAACTAAGATGCTCTTCTTAACTACTTGCCACCCACAGATCGATGGTCAAACAGAGGTAGTAAACCGAACTCTTTCAACATTGTTGAGAGCCACGGTCAGTAAGAATCTAAGAAACTAGTTACCTACATTGAGTTTACTTATATTCATGCTAAATATTCATCGACTAAACTTTCTCCTTTTGAAGTGGTTAATGGATTTTATACCTTTACCTCACTAGATCTTATACCTTTACCTCGAGATGTTATATCTAGTGAAGGAGAAACCAGGGCAGATTATGTTAAGAAGATTGATCAAAATGTCAAGGACAACTTGGAAAAGAGAACCGATCAGTACAAAAGAAATGCAAATAAACACAAAAAAGGAAATCCAAGCTTACTCCAAGAGGAGATGGTCCTTTTCGTGTTTTAGAGAAGATCAACAACAATACCTACAAGCTTGACCTGCCAAGTGAGATGACCAAATCTCCTACTTTTAATATTACTGATCTTGCTCCTTTTCATGCAGATGTACCTGTTCTGAGGACTTTACCTTTTCAAGAGGGAGGAGATGATGAGGAAATCAATACCAGCTCACTAGAACTTGAGGAAATCAATACCAGCTCACTAGAAGTTGAGGAATACCCCATTAATATACCTATTATGAGACAAGCTCCAAGAACATCAGGCACAAGAAATCTTAGTAAGATTTCAACAAGTCTGTGGAGAGTCTCATAACAATCACAGAAGATGAAGTACCCCATGAAGCTGAACTTACTAAAGAATTATAAGCAGGAGATTGTGAACAACTAAAGATTACAACATTTCACTCTTTCCAGTTTTACAAGGATTCAAAGATACAACCTTGTTCATCGTTGCTAAACAAACTTAAGAAGACATTATACGGAGTAATAGGAGATCAAGGTGCATATTTAAAATTCCTATGTTTCAATTAACAAGTTTATTTGCTTGTTTTTACAGGAATGAGACTGTTAAGTTTAAGAGTCTTTTATTTGTCATTAGGTCCTAATGTCTTATTGTTATTTTCACTTTAGTCCATCCATTATAATGTTTTTTCAGTCCTAGAAGGCATCTACTGCTGGACTAGTATATAAAGTCCCTTCTCAGCATGTAATTACATAAGTTTTATGAAATAAAAACCTAGTCTTCTTTTGAAAGGAGCTCACGCCTCCAGCCTTCTTGTGTGAGAATCCTTAAACCTTGAGTGCTCTAAAATAATCACAGAACTTCCATTATCTGTGTGGCGTCTCTCGATCACATCTCTACTCAATCCTCAATTAGATCCTCCAAAACGTGCTTTACAGCTAGCTGAAGGGTCACCATCAATATGTTCAACAACCCATCACTCCTGAGTCTCTAGAAAGTGTTGTACCACTAGCTAGGGCCTCTCCAGCAATTCCCCTTGCTCAAATAAGGCTCTTGCTCCTGCATCACCGTTGGGTTCATGTTATTTTGAGCTCTAAATCAAATAATAAATACGATTTAGTGCGGACATGTCAAGTTGATCAGCTAATTAAAACGATCATTCTAAACTGATCATTAGTGATCATTTAGCAAAGGTTTACAAATGATGCATAATGCATGGCATCACACTATTTGGGATAGATTGGATTACTAGGAGGCTTTGTTGTAGCTATTTCGGTATTAAACTTCACCGATTTCGGTACATTAACGTTGGCATTGGATTCATGTCATTTTGAGCTCTAAATAAAATGTTAAAGATGATTTAGTGGGGACGTGTGAAGTTGATCAGCTAGTTAAAATCATCATTCTAAACTGATCATTGGTGCTGATTGAGCAATGGTTTACAAAGGAAGCATAAAGCATGGCTTCACGCAATTTGGGATAAATTGGATTACTTGGAGGCTATGTCGTAGATATTTTGGTCTTAAATTGTGTCATAATATAAAATATTGAGCTACCTTAACGTGGGCTTTGGATTCGTGTAATTCCGAACTCTAAATCAAAAGTTTCAAACGATTTAGTGCGGACATGTCAACTTAATCTACTAGTTAAAAATGATCATTCTAAACTGATCATTGGTGCTCATTGAGCAATGGTTTACAAAGTAAGAATAATACATGGTTTCACCCAGTTTTGGATTGATTGGATTACTTGGAGGCTTTTTCATAGCTATTTCGGTCTTAAATTTTATAACAACATAGAAAATTGAGCTAGCTTAACGTGGGCATTGGATTCGTGTCATTCCGAAATCTAAATCAAAAGTTATGGACGATTTAGTGTGGACATGTCAAGTTTATCAATTAGTAAAATTGATCATTTTAAACTGACCATTGGTGCTCATTGAGCAAAGCTTTACAAATTAAGCATAATACATGGCTTGACCCAGTTTTGGATTGATTGGACTGCTTGGAGACTTTGTCGTAGCTATTTTGGTCTTAAATTTTATCACAATACAGAAAATTGAGCTAGTTAACGTGGGCATTGGATTCCTGTCATTCCGAACTTTAAATCAAAAGTTACGAACAATTTAGCGTGGACATGTCAAATTTATCGGCTAGTTAAATTGATCATTCTAAACTAATCATTGGTGCTCATTGAGCAAAGCTTTACAAATGAAGCATAATAGATAGCATCACGCAGTTTGGGATAGATTGGATTATTTGGAGGCTTTATCATAGCGCTTTCAGTCTCAAATAATGTCATAATAGTGAAAATTGAACTAGATTAACGTGGGCGATCAATTCATGTCATTTTGAGCTCTAAGTCAAATGTTACAAACGATTTAGTGGGGACATGTCAAGTTGATCAATTAGTTAAAATGATCATTTTAAATTGATCATTGGTGTTCATTGAGCACGGTTTTACAAATGAAGCATAATGCATGTCATCACAAAGTTTGGGATAGATTGGATTAGTTGGAGGCTTTTCATAGCTCTTTCAATCTAAAATGTTGTCACAATATTGAAAATTAAACAAGATTAACATGGGTGTTGGATTCATGTCATTTTGAGCTCTAAAGCAAATGTTAAAGACGATTTAGTGCGGACATGTCAAGTTGATCAGCTAGTTAAAATCATCATTATAAACTGATCATTAGTGTTGATTGAGCAAGGGTTTACAAATGAAGCATAATGCATGGCTTCATGCAGTTTGGGATAGATTGGATTAGTTGGAGGCTTTGTTGTAGCTATTTTGGTCTTAAATTTTGTCATAATATAGAATATTGAGCTAGCTTAACGTGGGTGTTGGATTCATGTAATTCTAAATTCTAAATCATAAGTTTAGGACGATTTAGTGTGGACATGTGAAGGTTATTGGGCAGTTAAAGTGATCATTCTAAACTTATCATTCTAAACTGATCAGTTTAAACTGATTAGTGCTCCTTGAGTAGTGGCTACTAAATTAAGCATAATGCATGGCATCACTTAGTTTAGGATAGTTGGATTACTTAAAGTCTTTGTGCTAGTTCTTGTAGTCTCAAATATTGTCACAATATAGAAATTGAGCTAAAATAATGTGGGCATTGGATTCCTGTCATTCCAAACTCTAAGTAAAAAATACAAACAATTTAGTGCGTACATGTCAAGTTTATAGCCCAGTTAAAATGATTATTCTAAATTGATCATTGGTGCTCATTGAGCAAAGGTTTACAAATGAAGCACAATGTATGGTAGTTTGGGATTTTTTGGGTTACTTGGAGACTTTGTCGTAGCTATTGTTCTCTTAAATGTTGTCATAATATAGAATATTAAGCTAACTTAACATGGGTGTTGGATTCGTGTAATTCTGAACTCTCAATCAATGTTTCTGATGATTTAGTGCGGACATGTCAAGTTGATCAGCCAATTAAAGTGATAATTCTAAACTTATCATTCTAAACTGATCATTTTAAACTGAGGATTAGTGCTCCTTGAGTAATGACAACTAAATTAAGCATAATGCATGGCATCGCGCAGTTTAGGATAGATTGGAGTACATGAAGGCTTTGTGGTAGTTTTTTCAGTGTCAAATGTTGTCACAATATAGGAAATTGAGCTTGCTTAATGTGGGCGTTGGATTCTTGTCATTCCGAACTCTAAATAAAAAAGTTACGGACGATTTAGTTTATCGGCTAGTTAAATTAATCATTGGTGCTCATTGAGCAAACCTTTACAAATGAAGCATAATGCATGGCATCACGCAGTTTGGTATAGATTGGATTACTTGTAGGCTTTATCGTAGCTCTTTCAGTCGGAAATGTTGTCACAATATTGAAAATTGAGATAGATTAACGAGGGTGTTCGATTCATGTCATTTTGAATTGTAAATCAAATATTATGGACGATTTACTGTGGAGATGTCAATTTGATCGACCAGTTAAAATGATCGTTCTAAATTGATCATTGGTGCTACTTGAGTAAAGGCTTATAAATGAAGCATAATGCATTGCATCACCCAATTTGGGATTCATTGGATTATTTGGATGCTTTGTCGTAGCTCTTTTAGTCTCATATGTTGTCACAATATAGGAAATTGAGCTTGCTTAATGTGGGCGTTGGATTCTTGTCATTCCGAACTCTAAATAAAAAGTTACGGACGATTTAGTATATCGGCTAGTGAAATTAATCATTGGTGCTCATTGAGCAAACCTTTACAAATGAAGCATAATGCATGGCATCACGCAGTTTGGTATAGATTGGATTACTTGTAGGCTTTATCGTAGCTCTTTCAGTCGGAAATGTTGTCACAATATTGAAAATTGAGATAGATTAACGAGGGTGTTCGATTCATGTAATTTTGAATTGTAAATCAAATATTACGGACGATTTACTGTGGAGATGTCAATTTGATCGACCAGTTAAAATGATCATTCTAAATTGATCATTGGTGCTACTTGAGTAAAGGCTTATAAATGAAGCATAATGCATTGCATCACCCAATTTGGGATTCATTGGATTATTTGGATGCTTTGTCGTAGCTCTTTTAGTCTCATATGTTGTCACAATATTGAAAATTGAGCAAAATTAATGTGGGTATTGGATTTATGTCATTTTGAGCTCTAAATCAAAAGTTAAAGACAATTTAGTGCAAACATGTCAAGTTGATCAGTTAGTTGAAATAATCATTTTAAACTGATCATTGGTGCTCATTGAGTAAAGGTTTACAAATGAAGCATAATGCATGACATCACACAGTTTGGGACATATTGATTATTTGAAGGTTTTGTTATAGCTATTTTGGTTTTAAATTTAACCACAATATTTGAGCTAGCGTAACGTGGGCACTAGATTCATGTCATTCCGAACTCTAAATCAAAAGTTACGGACGATTTAGTGTGGACATGTCAAGTTTATCGGCTAGTTAAATTGATCATTCCAAAGTGATCATTGGTGCTCATTGAGCAAAGCTTTACAAATGAAGCATAATGCATGGCATCACGCAGTTTGGGATAGATTGGATTGCTTGGAAGCTTTGTTGTGGCTATATTGGTCTTAAATTTCGTCACAATATAGAATATTGAGCTATCTTAATATGGGAGTTGGATTCCTGTCATTCTGAACTCTAAATCAAAAGTTACGGACGATTTAGTGCAAATATGTCAAGTTTGGCCAGTTAAAATGATCATTTTTAACAGATCATTGGTGCTGGTTGAGTAAAGGCTTATAAATGACGCATAATGTATGGCATCACGCAGTTTAGGATACATTAGATTACTTGGAGGCATTGTCGTAGTACTTTGGTATTAAATTTTTTCACAATATAAAAAATTGAGCTAGTTGAACGTGGGCGTTGGATTTTTGCCATTCTGAACTCTAAATAAAAATCTATGGACAATTTAGTGCGGACATGTCAAGTTGATCATCTACTTAAAATGATCATTCTAAACTTATCACAGAACTTCCATCATCTGTGTGGCATCTCTCGATCACATCTCTACTCAATCGTCAATTAGATCCTCCAAAAAGTGCTCTACAGCCAGCTGAAGGGTCACCATCAATCTGTTCAACAACCCATCACTCCTAAGTCTCTAGAAAGTCTTGTACCACTAGCTATGGCCTCTCCAGCAATTCCCTTGCTCAAACAAGCCTCGTGTTCCTGCATCACCGTTGGGTTCATGTTATTTTGAGCTCTAAACCAAATAATAAAGACAATTTAGTGTGCACATGTCAAGCTGATCATCTAATTAAAACGATCATTCTAAACTGATCATTGGTGCTCATTTAGCAAAGGTTTACAAATGATTCATAATGCATGGCATCACACAGTTGGGGATAGATTGGATTACTTGGAGGCTTTGTTGTAGTTTGGTCTTAAATTTTGTCACAATATAGAATATTGAGGTTGCTTAACGTGGGCGTTGGATTCGTGTTATTCTGAACTCGAAATCAAAAGTTACGGACGATTTAGTGCAAACATGTCAAGTTTATCAGCCAGTTAAAGTGATCTTTCTAAATCGATCATTCCAAACTGATCATTAGTGCTCCTTGAGTAAAGGCTTATAATATTTGGCATCACGCAGTTTAGGATATATTGGATTACTTGAAGGCATTGTGGTAGCTCTTTCAGTCTCAAATGTTTGCACGATATAGAAAATTGAGCTAACTTAACGTGGGCGTTGGACTCGTGACATTTTAAACTCTAAATCAAAAGTTATGGACAATTTAGTGCATACATGTCAAGTTGATCGGCCAATTAAAATGATCATTCTTAACTCATTGGTTCTCCTTGAGTAAAGGCTTATAATGAAGCATAATGCATGACATCACGCAGTTTGGGATATATTGGATTACTTGGAGACTTTGTTGTAGCTATTTCGGTATTAAATGTCATCACAATATACAAAATTGACCTAGCTTAATGTCGGCATAGGATTCAAGAACATTATAAACTGTAAATCAAAATTTATGGAGAATTTAGTGTGGACATGTCAAGTTTATCAGCTAGTTAAATTGATCATTCTAAACTGATCATTGGTGCTCATTGAGCAAGGGTTTACAAATGAGCTATTTAGATATTAAATGTTGTCAAAATATAAAATTTGAGCTAGCTTAAAGTGGGCATTGGATTCATGTCATTCAGAACTCTAAATCCAAAGTTACGGACGGTTTAGTGCAGACATGTCAAGTTGATCAGCCTGTTAAAATGACCAGTCTAAACTGATCATTGGTGCTCATTGAGTAAATGCTTATAAATAAAGCATAATACATGGCATCACGCAATTTGGGGTATATTGGATTATTTGGAGGCTTTTTCGTTGCCCTTTCAGTCTCAAATGTTGTCAAAATATTATAAATTTAGATAGATTAACGTGGGCATTGGATTCATGTCATTTTTAGCTCTTAACCAAATGTTAAAAACGATTTGATGCAGAAATGTCAAGTTGATCAGCTACTTAAACTGATCATTCTAAATTGATCATTAGTGCTCCTTGCGTAAAGCCTTATAATTGAAGCATAATGCATCGCATCACTCAGTTTATGATAGATTGGATTTCTTGAAGGCTTTGTGATAGATCTTTCAGTCTCAAATGTTGTCACAATAAAGAAAATTGAGCTAGCTTTACGTGGCCGGTGGATTCGTGTCATTCTAAACTCTAAATCAAAAGTTATGGACGATTTACTGCTGACATGTCAACTGATTGGCAAGTTAAATGATCACTCTAAAACGATTATTTGTGCTCCTTGACTAAAGGCTTATAATTGAAGCATAATGCATGGCATCACGCTGTTTGGGATACATTGGATTACTTGGAGGCTTTGTTATAGCTCTTTCAGTATCAAATGTTGTCACAATATTGAAAATTGAACTAGATTAACATTTCCCTTTGATTCATGTCATTTTGGGCTCTAAATCAAATGTTAAAGACGATTTCGTGCGGACATGACAAGTTGATCAGCTAGTTAAAATCATCATTCTAAACTGATCATTGGTGCTCATTAAGAAAAGGTTTACAAATGAAGCATAATGTATTGTATCACGCAGTTTGAAACCGATTGGATTAAATGGAGGATTTCTTGTTGCTATTTCAGCCTGAAATTTTATCACAATATAGAATATTGAGCTAGCTTAACATGTGGGCGTTGGATTTATGTCATTCTGAACTCTAAATCAAAAGTTATGGATGACTGAGTTCGGACATGTGAAGTTTATCGGTTAGTTAAATTGATAATTCTAAACTGATTATTGGTGCTAATTGAGCAAATGTTTACAAATGAAGCATAATGCATGGCATCACGCAATTTGAGATAGATTGGATTATTTGGAAGCTTTTTGTAGCCATTTTAGTATAATTTTATCACAATATATTGAACATTGAGCTACCTTAAAGTGGACGTTGGATTCGTGTCATTCTAAGCTCTAAATCAAAAGTTACAGACGGTTTAGTGCACACATGTCAAGTTGATCGGCCAGTTAAAATGATCATTCTAAACTGATCATTGGGGCTCCTTGAGTAAAGGCTTACAAATGAAGCATAATTCATGGCATCACACAGTTTGGGATACATTGGTCAGTTACCGACGGTTTAGTGCAAGCATGTCAAGTTGATCGGCCAGTTAAAATGATCATTCTAAACTGATCATTGGTGCTCCTTGAGTAAAGGCTTACAAATGAAGCATAATGCATGGCATCACACAGTTTGGGATACATTGGTTTGCTTGGAGGCTTTTTTGTAGCGCTTTTACTCTCAAATGTTGTCACAATATTGAAAATTGACCTAGATTAATGTGGGCGTTGGATTCTTGTAATTTGGAGCTTTAAATCAAATGCTAAAGACAATTTATTGCAGACATGTCAAGTTGATCAGCTAGTTAAACTGATCATTTTAAACTGATCATTAGTGCTCCTTGCATGGAATCACGCAGTTCTGGATATATTGAATTACTTGAAGGCTTTGTGGTAGATCTTTCAGCCTCAAACGTTGTCAAAATATAGAACATTGAGTTAGCTTAATGTGATGTTGGATTCGTGTCATTCTGAACTCTAAATCAAAAGTTATGGACGATTTAGTGCATACATATCAAGTTGATCGGCCTGTTTAACGGATCAATTTAAACAGATCATTAGTGCTCCTTGAGTAAAGGCTTATATATGAACCATAATGCATCTCATCACACATTTTGGGATACATTGGATTACTTGGAGGCTTTGTCGTAGCTATCTCGGTCTTAAATGTTTTAACAATATCGAAAATTGAACTAGATTAACGTGGGCATTGGATTCATGTCATTCTGAACTCTTAATCAAAAGTTACGGATGGTTTAGTCCGGATATGACAAGTTAATCGACTAGTTATATTTATCATTCTAAACTGATCATATGAGCTCATTGAGCAAAGGTTTACAAATGAAACATAATGCATGGCATCACGCAGTTTGGGATAGATTGGATTACTTGGTGGCTTTGTTGTACCATTTTTGGTCTTGAATTTTATCACAATACATAAATTGAGCTAGCTTAACGTGGGTGTTTAATTTGTTTGCTTTTGAACTCTAAATTAAACGTTACATATGATTTAGTGCGGACATGTCAAGTTGATCGGCGAGTAAGTGATCATTCTGAACTGATTATTGGTGCTCCTTGAGTAAAGTTTATAAATGAAGCATAATGCATGCCACCACGTAGTTTGGGATAGATTGGATTATTTAAAGGCTTTGTGGTAGCTCTTTCAGTCTTAAGTATTGTCACCATATAGAAAATTGAGCTAGCTTAACGTGACCGTTGGATTATTTACAAATGAAGCAAAACACATGGCATCACGCAGTTTAGAATAGATTGGATTACTTGGATGCTTTGTCGTAGCTATTTCGGTCTTAAGTTTAATCACTATGTAGAAAATTGAGATAGTTTAACGTAGGCGGTGGATTCGTATCATTGAAAACTATAAATCAAAAGTTAAGGACAATTTAGTTCTGACATGTTAAATGATTGGCAAGTTAAATGATAATTCTAAACTGATCATTGGTGCTCCTTGAGTAAAGGCTTATAAATGAAGCATGATGCATGCCATCACATAGTTTGGGATAAAATGGATCACTTGGAGGCATTGTCGTATCTCTCTCAGTCTCAAATATTGTCATAATATTGAAAATTGAGCTAGACTAACTTGGTTGTTGGATTCATGTCATTTTGAGCTCTAAATAAAATGTTAGAGGCAATTTAGTGCGGACATGTCAAGTTGATCAGTTACTTAAAATTATCATTCTTAACTAATCATTGGTGCTCAATGAGCAAAGGTTTACAAATGAAGCATAGTGAATGGCGTCACGTAGTTTGGGATAGATTGGATAGCTCTAACTCAAATGTTAAAGATGATTTAGTCCGGACTTGTCATGTTGATGAGCTAGCGAAAATGATCTTTCTAAACTGATCATTGGTGCTCATTGAGCAAAGGTTTACAAATGAAGCATAATGCATGGCATCCAGCATTTTGGGATTGATTGGATCACTTGGAGGCTTTGTCGTAGTTATGTCGGACTTCAATTTAATCACAATATAGAAAACTGAGCTAGATTAACGTGGGCGTTGTATTCATGTCATTTTTAACTCGAAATCAAATGTTAAAGACAATTTAGTGCGGACATGTCATGTTGATCAGCTAGTTAAAATGGTCATTCTAAACTGATCATTGGTGCTTGTTGAGCAAATGTTTACAAATGAGGAACAATGCATGACATTGGATAAGATTTTGCAGTAAATGTAGGATCACTCACCAACTCAACTAACCACGTGAGAAACGACATCCCCCTAGAAGGAACTATAGTAACCTACAAAATAATTGAAGGTAGTCAATTATAAATATATATATATATATATAATAAAATATTATTGAAAATTACATAATTGTGGTAACACTAACATAAAAATGCAACCATCTTGCAAATTTGCTTTTTTTAAGTTCGACCAACTCATTCTCGCTGTAAACTGAATAATGAACACGTATTTGTTCCATGTATATCCTGTTAATTATGAAAAAATAATTAACAATAAATTAGAATAACAACTAAAAACAGAATTTAATTGAATGTACCTTTCATATTCCAAAACGTTATCACAATTTGTCAAAATATGTAAATGCAATTGATTGTGTTCTTCCTCTGATAGGCGTCGCGTCTTCCCTTTTCCACTTAAACGTCCAATTTGTGCAATTATTTCTGGCACATACACTGGATATCTTGGTTTTTGTCCTCCATCATCATGTCGTGTAGGTCATCTATTTTTTGTTTGGACTTGCGATGGAAAATTATAGCTGCCGAAGTTAGATGTTTTTTCATTAATACTTTGTGCAATGATTGAACCTTCAACCCTGGCAAGATTTTTAACTTTTTCCTTTAAGTGGAACATATATATCTCAAAAGGATACATCCATCGATACTGAACACGTCCTCCAAGCGCTGCTTCTCTAGGGAGGTGAATAGGAAGATGCTACATAACATCAAAAACTGCTGGTGGAAATATTTTCTCCAGGTTACAAATGGGAATCAGAATTTTTTCCTCCAAATTTCGGATATTGTCTGCAATAAGTGATCTTGTACATAAATCTCGGAAAACAGCACTTATCCTTATAAAAAAAAATTAATATCATATAATATATGATATTATGATTATTTATATATAAAATAATGTAAACGTCATACCTACAACTACTCCATGGACATTTTTAGGCAGCAGATCGTTAAAGCCAAATGGGAATATTCTTTGCATGACAACATGATAATCATGACTTTTCATCCCTGAAAATTTACCTTCAATAGTATCGACACAATTACGAATATTAGATGCGTATCCATCTGGAAATTTAACATGATGCTTAATCCAGTCAAAGAATTCATCTTTTTCATGCGCATCCAACCGTAATACGGGAGGCAATGATTTTCCATTTGACATTACATTTAGTTCCTTCCGGGAACAGATATCCGGCAAATCCAATCTAGATTTCAAATTATCTTTTTTTTCCTTGCATATTTAGAACGTTATTCATTATGTTATCGAAAAAATTCTTCTCAATGTGCAGAACATCTAGATTATGGCGCAACAAATGGTCCTTCCAATATGGTAAATCCCAAAAATGCTCTTCTTGTGCCAAGTATGGTATTCGCCACACCCATCAACAGGGTAATGTCCATTACATCCACATGAAACCGTTTTCTCAGCACCAAAATCTCTAAATTGAGTCATCATATAATTCCCGTCAAGAATAGGAGGTGGAGCATCAAATTTTTTTTTATTTTTCCTAAACAATGTCGTGCTCCGATGATATGGATGTTCTTGTGGTAGAAATCGACGATGACAATCGAACCAAATAGTCTTTCGTCCGTATTTCAGTTGGAACGCATCAGTATTATCTTAACAATATGGGCATGCTAATCTTCCATGCGTCGACCATCCTGATAACATACCATATGCTGGAAAATCACTTATCGTCCACATAAGTACTGCTCGCATCAAGAAGTTATGTTGGTTGGAAACATCAAATGCTTCGACACCATTTTCCCACAATATTTTTAACTAATGAATTAGTGGCTGCAAGAAAATATCAAGCGATCGCTTAGGATGCTCTGGGCCGGGGACGAGAATTGTTAGAAACAAAAACTCTCGTTTCATGCACAAAGAAGAAGGAAAATTATAAGGTGTAACGATAACTGGCCACAACAAGTATTGCCTCCCATGCTTCCCAAAAGGGTTGAATCCATCTGTAGATAAACCGAGGTATACGTTTCTAGGCTCATATGCAAAACTAGGATAAACCTGTTGAAAATGTTTCCATGCTTCGGCATCCGAGGGATTCACAATTTCTCCATTCGAATTATGTTCTGCATGCCATATCATAGGTTTTACCGTGTGTTCATATTGATATAACCTCTTTAACCTCTCTGTTAATGGCAAATACCACATCCATTTATGCGGAATAGGTATTCTACCGCTTGTCTTTTGAAATCAAGGTTTGTGACAAAATCGGCACCTCATGCGGTTTTCATCATTTCTCCAATAGATCATGCAGTTGTCAATACATACGTCGATCATATGATATGGCAATCCAAGAACAGCTACAAGTTTTTGAACCTCGTAATATGAAGCAGGTGCAATATTATCTTCAGGTAATATATCTCTAAAAAAATCAGCTATCGCATTCACACAATCTTCAGCCAAGTTGAAATCCGTCTTATCGTCATCAATCTGCTTGCAGTAGATAAAGGCGATAATCCATCTCTACATTCTATATACAAAGGCTGCTTGGATGCATCTAACATATCAAAAATATTTCGGGCTTCCAAATTAGGTTCCTCTATCCTACTAATATCTTCAATATACGATGCTCTTTGTTCACGAAATGCGTCATTTATATCAACTTTTGATGTCGGTTCCTCTACCCAAACATTAGTACTATCTAACCTTTTTGAAGTACTACCATAATATTGCATCGTTGCATCAGTTTCTCCATGTGAATACCAAATTTTGTAACCCCGCATAAATCCAATCCTATACAAATGATTACGTACTTCTCTAACAAAGATTAATCTATGATTTTGACATTTAATACACGAATAATACATTTTACTGTATTCCGATTTCATGCTATTATTTGATGCAAATGCCATGAACTCTTCAACACCTTGCACAAATTCATCAGTCAATTCCCCCGTTGTTTAATCATATTGTGGTTTATCCACCCACGATCGAAAATACTCATAAGAACCCGAAGAACACATTTTCTTAAATTTTTTTGTTCTGATGAAATTGTGAAATACCATAGCGTATTTATAGTGAAAATTAGATATTATCACAATTTTTTAACAGATTATTACAAATTTTTAACAGATTATTACAAATTTTTAACAGATTTTTATGAAATTTTAACATATTATTACGATTTTTTAACAGCTTATTTTTAACAGCTTATTTTTAACAGCTTATTTTTAACAGCTTATTTTTAAGAATATTCTATTTTCCAACGGATTTCCGACGGTTTCCGACCACAACCGGTTAATCACATATTTTGAATAGATTTTTCTTCATTTCCCGATGGATTTCCGATGGTTACCGACCACCGATGGATAATCACAAAATTTTTAATAAATTATTCAAATATTTCCGACGGATTACCGAAGACCTTTGCCGACATTTTCATGACGGATAGTAAAAACACAAATACCATCGGCAAGTCATCGGAAAATTACGGACGGTCTGAGTTACGTCGGTAATTTATGATGGTTTCAAGAGGACATCTCTGACGATGATGCGTTTTTCGGAAAATCGATGGTTCACCATCAGGTTTTACCATCGATTTCCCAACGGCGGTGCAAGCATCGGAAATTACCGATGGATCCCCGACGGTGGTAGTTCCCTCGGTTGTCCATCGCTAATCCGTCGCAAAATCATTGGAATATTCCGACGATTTTATTTACGTTGGAAATGCCGTCAGAAATGTTAATGTTTTCTTGCAGTGTTGGATTCGCGTCATTCAGAACTCTAAATCAAAAGTTTTGAACCATTTATGCGGAGAGGTCAAGTTGATTGGCCATTTAAAATGATAATTCTAAACTGATCATTGGTGCGCCTTGATTAAAGTCTTATAAATGAAGCATAATGCATGGCATCACGTAGTTTGGGATACATTGAATTACTTAGAGGCTTTGTCGTAACTCTTTTAGTCACAAATGTTGTCACAATATAAAAAATTGTGTTAGATTAACGTGACCGTTGGATTCATGTCATTTTGAGCTCTAAATCAAATGTTAAAGACGATTTAGTGCAGACATTTCAAGTTGATCACCTAGTTAAAATCACCAATCTAAACTGATCATTGGTCCTCATTAAGCAAAGGTTTAGAAATGAAGCATAATGCATTGCATCACGCAGTTTGAGATAAATTGGATTACTTGGAGATTTTGTCGTAGCTATTTCGATCTTAAATTTAATCAGAATATAGAAAATTGAGCTAGCTTTACGTGGGCATTGGATTCGTGTTATTCTAAACTCTAAATCAAAAGTTTCGGACTATTTAGGGCAGGCATGTCAAGTTGATCGGCCAGTTAAAATGATAATTATAAACTTATCATTGGTGCTCCTTGAGTAAAGGCTAATAAATGTAGCATAATGCATGGCATGACACAGTTTGGGATACATTGGGTTACTTGGAGGCTTTGTCGTAGCTCTTTGAGTCTCAAATGTTGTCACAATATTGAAAATTGAACTAGATTGACGTGGCCATTGGATTCATGTCATTTTGAGCTCTATATCAAATGTTAAAAATGATTTAGTACAAACATGTCAAGTTGATCATCTAGTTATCATTGGTGCTCATTGAGCAAAGGTTTACAAATGAAACATAATGCAGGGCATCATGCAGTTTGGGATAGATTGGATTCCTTAGAGGCTTTATCGTAGCTAATTCGGTCTTAAATTTAATAACAATATAGAAAACTGAGCTAGCTTAACATGGGTATTGGATTCGTGTCATTCTGAACTCTAAATCAAAAGTTATGGACGATTTAGCGCAGACATGTCAAGTTGATCAGCCAATTAAAATGATCATTCTAAACTAATCATTGGTGCTCCTTTAGTAAATTCTTATGAATGAAGCATAATGCAAGGCATAACGAAGGGTGGGATAGATTGGATTACTTGGAGGCTTTGTCGTAGCTCTTTCAGTTTCAAATATTCTCACAATATTGAAAGTTGACATAGATTAACGTGGGTGTTGGATTCGTGTCATTTTGAGCTCTAAATCAAATGACAAAGGCGATTTAGTGTGGACATGTCAAGTTGAACAGCTAGTTAAAATGATCACTCCAAACTTATCATTGGTGGTCCTTGAGTAAAGGCTTATAAATGAAGCATAATGCATGGCATCACGAAGTTTGGGATAGATTGGATTACTTGGAGGCTTTGTCGTAGCTAAGTCGGTTGTAAATTTAATCACAATATAGAAAATTTAGCTAGCTTAACATCGGCATTAAATTCATGTCATTCTGCTAAATCAAAAGTTTCGAACGATTTAATTGCAGACATGTCAAGTTGATCGGCCAGTGAAATTGATAATTCTAAGCTGATAAATGGTGCTCCTTGTGTAAAGGCTTATAAATGAAGCATAATGCATGGCATCACACTGTTTGAGAAACATTGGATTACTTGGAGGCTTTGTCGTACCTCTTTATGTCTTAAATGTTGTCACAATACTAAAAATTGATCTAGATTAACGTGGCGTTGAATTCTATTATTTTGAGCTCTAAATCAAATACTAAAGACGATTTAGTCCAGACATGTCAAGTTGATCGACCAGTTGAAATGATCATTCTAAACTGATCATTGGTGCTCCTGGAGTAAAAGCGTATAAATGAAGCATAATGCATGCCATCACACATTTTTGGATTCATTTGACTACTTGGAGGCTTTTTCGTAGCTCTTTTTGTCTAAAATGTTCTCACATTATTGAAAATCGAACTAGATAAACGTGGGTGTCGGATTCATGTTGTTTTGAGTTCTAAATCAAAAACAAAAGACGATTTAGTTCAGAAATGCCAAGTTGATCAGATAGTTAAAATGTTCTTTCTAAACTGATCATTGGTGCTCATTGAGCAAAGGTTTACAAATGAAGCATAATGCATTGCATCACGCAGTTTAGGATAGATTGGATTACTTGGAGATTTTGTCATAGCATTTTGATCCTAAACTTAATCACAATATAGTAATATAAGGTAGCTTAACGTGGGCGTCAGATTCGTGTCATTCTGAACTTTAAATCAAAAGTTCGGACGATTTAGTGCAAATATGTCAAGTTGATCAGCCAGTTCAAATGATTATTCTAAACTGATCATTGCTGCTCCTTGAGTAAAGGCTTACAAACAAAGGATAATTCATGGCATCATGAAGTTTGGGATACATTGGATTAGTTGGAGGCTTTGTCATAGCTCCTTCAGTTCAAATGTTCCACAATATTGAACATTGAGCTATATTAATGTGGATCTTGGATTCATGACATTTTGAGCACTAAATCAAATAATAAAGATGATTTAGTCCGGACATGTCAAGTTAATCAGCTAGTTAAAATGATCATTCTAAACTGAGCATTGGTGCTCACCGAGAATTGGTTTACAACTGAAGCATAATGCATGACATCACGCATTTGGCTTTGTAATAATACTTTCAGTCTCAAATGTTGTCACAATATTTAAAATTGACCTAGATTAATGTGGGAGTTGAATTCATGTCATTTTGAGTTCTAGATCAAAATATTAAAAACAATTTAGTGCGGAGATGTCAAATTGATAAGCAAGTTAAAATTATCATCCTAAACTGATTCTTGGTGCTCATTGAGCAAAGGTTTACAAATGAAGCATAATGCATGGCATCACGCAGTTTGGGATAGATTGGATTACTTGGAGGCTTTGTCATAGCTACTTTGGTCTTAAATTTAATCACAATATAGAAAATAGAGCTAGGTTAACATGGCCGTTGGATTCGTGTCATTCTGCTAAATCAAAAGTTTCAGACGATTGAATTGCGGATATGTCAAGTTGATCAACCAATTAAAATGACAATTCTAAACTGATCATTGGTGCTCCTTGTGTAAAGGCTTATAAATGTAGCATACTGCATGACATCACGCAGTTTGGGAAAAATTGGATTACTTGGTGGCTTTGTCGTCGCTCTTCAAATCATAAATATATTCACTATACTAAAAACTGAGGTAGGTTAACGTGGGTGGGACTCTTGCCATTTTGAGCTCTAAATCAAAAACTAAAGACGATTTAGTCCGGACATGTCAAGTTGATCAGCTAGTTAAAATGATTATTCTAAACTGATCATTGGTGCTCAATGAGAAAAGGTTTACAAATGAAGGATAATGCATGGAATCACGTAGTTTGGGATAGATAGGATTACTTGGAGGCATATTTGTAGCTCTTTCAGTATCAAATGTTGTCACAATATTGGAAATTTAGCTAGATTAACGTGGATGTTGGATTCATGTCATTTTGAGCTGTAAATAAATGTTAAAGATGATTTAGCGAGGACATGTCAAGTTGATCAATTAGTCAAAATGATCATACTAAACTTATCATAGGTGCTCACTGCGCAAAGGTTTACAAATGAAGCATAATGCATGTATCACGCAGTTTCGGATTGATTGGATTACTTGGAGGCTTTGTAATAGCTGTTTAGGTGTTAAACTTAATCATAACATAGTAAATGTACGTAGCTTAACATGGGCGTCAGATTCGTGTCTTTCTGAACTCTAAATCAAAAGTTATGAATGATTTAGTGCGGACATGTCAAGTTGATCGGCTAGTTAAACTGATCATTCTAAGCTATTCAATGCTGCTCCTTGAGTAAATGCTTATGAGTAAATGATAATGCATGGCATCATGCTGTTTGGGATATATTGGATTAATTGGAGAATATGTCGTAGCTCTATCAGTTCAAATGTCGCACAATATTGAAAATTGAGCTAGATTGAAGTGGGCGTTAGATTCATGTCATTTTGAGCTATAAATCAAAAACTAAAGACGATTTAGTCTGGACATGTCAAGTTCATCAACTAGTTAAAATGATCATTCTAAACTCATCATTGGTGCTCACGGAGAAAAGGTTTACAAATGAAGCATAATGCATGACATCACACAGTTTGTGATAGCTTGGATTACTTGGAGGATTTGTCGTAGCTCTTTCAATTGAAAATCTTGTCACAACGATTAAAAATTAAGCCAGATTAACGTTGGTAGTTGATTGATGTCATTTCGAGCTTTAAATAAAATGTTAAAGACCATTTAGTGTAGACATGTCAAGTTGATCTGCTACTCAAAGAAAGAATTCTAAACTGATCATTGGTGTTCATTACGCAAAGGTTAACAAATAAAGCATAATGCATGGCATCACGCAGTTTGAGAAGCGATATATAATATTGAGCTAGCTTGAGTTGGGCGTAGGATTCGTGTCATTCTGAACTCTAAATCAAAAGTTACAGACGATTTAGTGCGCATATGTCAAGTTGATCTGCCTGTTAAAATCACCATTCTAAACTTACATTGGTGCTCTGTGAGTAAAAGCTTATAAATGAAGCATAATTCATGGTATCACTCAGTTTGGGATACATCGGATTACTTGGACATTTTGTTCTAGCTCTTTCAGTCTAAGATATTGTCACAATATTGAATTGAGCTAGACTAACGTGGCTGTTGGATTCATTTTATTTTGAGTTCTAAATAAAATATTAAAGACAATTTAGTGTGGACATGTCAATTGATCAGCTAGTTAACATGATCGTTCTAAGCTTATCATTGGTGCTCATTGAGCAAAAGTTTAGAAATGAAGGATAATGCATGGCATAAACGATGTTTGAAATATATTGGATTACTTAGAGGCTTTATCGTAGCTATTTTGGTGTTAAATTTTGTCACAATAAAGAAAATTGAGCAAGCTTAACATAAGCGTTGGATTCATGTTGTTTTGAGCTCTAAATCAAATGTTAAAGATGATTTAATGCGGACATGTCAAGTTGATCAGCTAGTTAAAATGGTCATTCTAACTGATCATTGGTGCTCATTTAGAAAAGGTTTACAAATGAAGCATAATTCATGGCATCACGCAGTTTATGATAGATTAGATTACTCGAAGGCTTTGTCATAGCTATTTCGGTATTAAATTTTATCATAATATAGAATATTGAGCTAGTTTGATGTTGACGTTGGATTCGTGTCATTCTGAACTCTAAATCAAAATTATGGAAAATTTATTGAGGACATGTCGAGTTGATCGGCCAGTTAAAATGATCATTCTAAAATGATCATTAGTGCTCGTTGAATAAAGGCTTATAAATGAAGCATAATGTATGACATCACGCGTTTGGGATAGGTTGGATTACCTGGAGAATTTTTTGTAGCTATATCAGTCTTATATTTTGTCACAATATAGAATTGTGAGCTAGCTTAGAGTGGACGGTTGATTCTTGTCATTCAGAACTCTATTCAAAACTAACGGACAATTTAGTGCGAAGATACCAAGTTGATCAGCCAGTTAAAACGATCATTCTAAACTAATCATTGGTGCTCCTTGAGTAAAAGCTTATAAATAAAGCATAATGCATGGCATCATGCACTTTGGGATAGATTGATAGTTTGAGGCTTTGTCGAAGATTTTCGAGACTATTCTGAAATGTTGTCACAATATTGAAAATTGAGCTATATTAAGGTGGGCGTTGGATTCATCTCATTTTGAGCTGTAAAACAAATATTAAATGTGATTTAGTCTGGACATGTCAGGTTGATCAGCAAGTTAAAATGATCATTCTAAATTGATCATTAGTGCTCATTGAGAAAAGGTTTACAAAAGAAACATAATGCATGGCATCATGCAGTTTGTGATAGATTGGATTACTTGGAGTCTTTGTTGTAGCTATTTCGGTCTTAAGTTTTGTCGCAATACAGAATATTGAACGTGCTTAAAGTGGCCGTTTGATTCTTATCATTCAGAACTCTATTCAAAAGTAACGGACAATTTACGGCGGAGATACCAAATTGATCAGTCAGTTAAAACGATCATTCTAAACTGATCATTGGTACTACTTGAGTAAAGGCTTATAAATAAAGCATAATGCATGGCATCATACAGTTTTGGATAGATTGGATTAGTTGAATGCTTTGTCGAAGATTTTCGAGACTATTCCGAAATGATGTCACAATATTGAAAATTGAGCTTGATTAAGGTGGGCATTGGATTCATCTCATTGTGAGCTAATAATCAAATACTAAAGTCGATTTAGTCTGGACATGTCAAGTTTAGCAGCTAGTTAAAATGATCATTCTAAATTGATAATTGGTGCTCATTGAGCAAAGATTTACAAATGAAACATAATGCATGGCATCACGCAGTTTGTGATAGATTGGATTACTTGGAGACTTTTTCATAGCTATTTCGGTCTTAAATTTTGTCACAGTATAGATTATTGAACTAGATTAAAGTGGGTGTTGGATTCTTATCATTCTGAACTCTAAATCAAAAGTTACAAACAATTTAGTGCGGACATACAAGGTTGATCGGCCAGTTAAAATGATTATTCTAAACTGATCATTGGGGCTCCTTGAGTAAAATCTTATAAATGAAGCATAATGCATGGCATCACGCAATTTGGGATACATTGGATTACTTGGAGTCTTTGTCATAGCTCTTTCAGTCTCAAATGCCATCACAATATCGAAAATTGAGCTAGATTAACATGGGCATTGGATTCATGTCATTTTGAGCTTTAACTTAAATGTTAAATACGATTTAGTGCAGACATGTCAAATTGATCATCCAGTTAAAATGGTCATTATAAACTGAGCATTGGTGATCCTTGAATAAAGGCTTATAAATGAAGCATAATGGATGACATCACACAGTTTGGGGTATATTGGACTACTTGGAGGCTTTGTTGTTGCTATTTCAGTCTTAAATTTTGTCACAATATAGAATAGTGAGCTAGCTTAAAGTGGGCGTTTGATTCTTATCATTCAGAACTCTATTCAAAAGTAACGGACAATTAAGTGTGAAGATACGAAGTTGATCAGCCAGTTAAAACGATCATTCTAAACTGATCTTTGGTGCTCCTTGAGTAAAGGCTTATAAATAAAGCATAATGCATGGCATCATGCAGTTTGGGATAGATTGGATTAGTTGGAGGCTTTGTCGAAGATTTTCGAGACTATTCTGAAATGTTGTTACAATTGAAACATAATGCATGGCATCCCATAGTTTGTGATAGATTGGATTACTTGGAGACTTTGTCATAGCTATTTCGGTCTTAAATTTTGTCACAATATAGAATATTGAGCTAGATTAAAGTGGGCGTTGGATTCATGGCATTCTGAACTCTAAATCAAAATTTATGCACGATTTAGTGTAGACATGTCAAGTTGATCGACCAGTTAAAATGATCATTCTAAAATGATCATTTATGCTCCTTGATTAAACGATTATAAATGAAGCATGTTGCATGGCATCACGCAGTTTGGGATACATTGGATTATTTGGAGGCTTTGTTGTAGCTATTTTGGTCTCAAATGTTGTCACAATATTGAAAATTAAGCTTGATTAACATGGGTGTTCTATTCATGTCATTTTGAGCTCTAAATCAAATGTTACGGACGATTTAGTGCGAATATGACAAGTTGATCAGCTAGTTATAATGATCATTCTAAACTGATCGTTGGTGATCATTGAGCAAAGGTTTACAAATGAAGCATATGCATGGCATCATGCAATTTGGGATAGATTGGATTACTTGGAGGCCTTGTCCTTGCTAACCCCTGATCAACTCCATTTGGTTGTGGAAGAGTTGATGAATGGATTAAAGTTGTGGAATGGGTGAAACGATGGTGTAACTTGCAGATGTGTGAGCTATTAAGTTGATGGATCTGAGAACATGGGGAAATGGATGATACTTCTCAAGGATGGTGGAAAATCCTTTGACTATCTGCTTGCTATGTGTGAATGACAAAGGCCAGACACTTTGGGCAAGGGGTGAATCAAAATGAAGCTTCCAAGGGTGATGAAGATCCCTTAGACTTTCGTCTCTTGAGAGGAATGAGAAAATGTTCTAAAATTCCTTATTTAGAGTATGATTAAACGAGTTTAAGAAGGAGATTTGATATTAAAATGTTTGATGATTCAGAAAGAAGGATACAAGAGAGTATTTATAGTAGTCTAGAAAATCTAAAATGACTCCTAAAATTCTACCAAAACACTAAAGGAAATACTTAGGGAATTACAAAGACAACTAAGACAAAGACTAATAAGTAAATAATGTTTTCACTTGATTCGTCCTCTCTTATTTCGTGGATGATGAGATATAATGGGCCTTGATTCACCAAGAGGCTGTTGTAAAGTACCTTGGGCTTACCTCATTAAAAACCTACCTTAGAAAACCCATTGGGACAAAACTAAGAATAGGGAAAAAGAGTACAATCCAAGGCACCTCTCTTGGTGAGGTTTAGGTGGCTTGAATCACAACCAATTTTGTTTGATTAGCACACACTAAACTGGCCTGAATGGTGTTGAGAAGGTGCTGTAGTCTTGTCTTAAGTTTGGCTTGCTTGGATCGGGTAATGGGGCCGTTGAAGATTTGTAGGCTTTCATCTACAATATCCGCGGGTTCTAGCTGCTCCTTAGCATCTTTAGTGGCTTCTTCCTCCTATGGTTCAAGCTGCTCCTTAGGTTGTGATTCCTTGCTGGCCATACTCACATCAATTGGTATCAGAGCCCACTCCAAACCAGGTTCTATCTCTAGAAATCCGTCCGTTTGCACCCTTTCGTATTCTTACAAAAACGTTTTGTAACCTTTCGCCTTCTTTTTGCGATTTGTTTTAAATAATTTCTGGACTTTTTTTTAAAACTTGATCTTAGATCTTTGAAGAACCTGGAAATTAACTTGAAAATAGTTTAGAACCGATTTCTAAAGGACAAGACTTGTGAAACACCCAATCAGCACCGTTGAGGTTCTAAGAAACTGTTTTTGTTAATCCGAGTTTATCACCTTTTCTTTAAATATTTTAGAGATTAAAACATGAAACTTGTTCTTAAGACCTAATATAACCTGTAATACCAATTAAAAACGTTTCAAAACGAATTAAAGTTGTTAGACTCACTCATTTCAAAACCGGAGTTCAAAGGGTCTAAAACATGCTTTGCTAAGATTTGTCTTTATTCTTGTCCTTTATTTCAGCGAATTGTTGTGTCAGTTTCTGTGTTTTACTTTGAACCTCTTTACTTGTTTAGTTGTCTGAATTTGTCAGGTACCATGGTAGGAACCAGCAATAATGGAGAAGAATCCTCAAATGCCTACAAACAACTCCTTCATTCCTTTAAAGCCATGATAGATGAAAGTATGGCAACCATGAGAGTTCAAATAAAAGATCCATCAATGGCCGACTTAGGATAAACAAGCCACATTCGGATACTGAGCAATACTACAGTCACTCATCCAGGTCACAACCCTAGGAGAAGGCGGCCAAGAGACGACCAACCGCATAGGAATAACCAACCCAATCCTCGCGACCCTTTGGCTGGCCTTAAAATCAAGATTCCCTATTTCCATGGAACCAATGACCCTGAGGAGTATCTAGAGTGGGAAAAGAAGATAGAAACAGTCTTTGATTGTAGGTAATACACTCAGGATAGTAAGGTTAGAGTAGCACCAACCGCTTTTAAAGATTATGCCTTATGTTGGTGGGATCATTTTGTTACTTCTAGGAGAAGGGCTGGGGATTTGCCTATAGATTCGTGGAACCAGATGAAAGTAATCATGAGGAAAATGTTTATACCTAGCCACTACCATAGGTAACTTCACTTTAAGGTTAGAAACTTATCTCAAGGATCTAGAACCGTAGAGGAGTACTTTAAGAAGATGGAAACATTATTGCTCAGGGCTGATGTTCAAGAGGATAGTGAAGCCACTAGGGCTAGGTTTATGGGTGGCCTTAATAGGGAAATCATAGATAGGATAGAGGTTCACCATTATGTCGAAATAGAAGAACTTCTCCATAAGGCTATCATGTTCGAAAACCAAATTAAGAGGAAAAACCCTAAACCCGGATTTAGTTCTACTAGGTTTAGCCAATCTAAGGAGGATGAGTCTAGCAAAGATTACAATCATTTCACTAAACCAAAGGTAGAAGATTCGAAACTTAAGGGAATGGATATGAGTTCTAGCACCTAAATTTGGGAAATTCAGTGTTTTAAGTGTAAGGGCTTTGGTCGGTACTCTAGGGAATGTACCAATAACAGAACCATAGTTATTAGGCCTAATGGTGAGGTAGAATCAGAGGATGACCATTCGGATGCTGAGTCCTTGGAAGAAAATGTAGACATGCCCCATGCTGTACAACTCTTAATCAATAGGAGAACTCTAAACTTACTAACTAGGACAGAAAAGAATGAGCAAAGAGAGAACGTATTCCACACTCTCTGTCCAGTTAAGAGTCAGGTTTGTAGCTTAGTGATAGATGGAGGTAGCTGTACCAATGTAGCTAGTGACAAATTATGGTAGAGATGTTAGGATTTGAGATTATTAAGAGGTCTAAACCCTATAAGTTGCAATGGCTTAATGATGAAGGTGAGCTAGAAGTAGAGAACCAGGGCCTAGTTCCTTTGTCCATAGGCAAATATGAATATGAGGTTTTGTGTGATGTTTTACCCATGGATGCTGGTCACATCTTGTTAGGTAGACCTTGGCAATGAGATAGAAGGGTATTCATGATGGCTTTACTAATAGGTACACATTTGAGTTTAAGGGAGAAACATATTTTAGTACCTTTATCCCACAAGAGGAATTGAGCACCAAATTGACTTTCTACCAGGAGCATCTATTCCCATTAAGCCAGCCTACAGAACCAACCCCCTGTAGACCAAGGAGCTTCAACAGCAAGTCACTGAACTCATGGAGAAAGGACATATCCACGAAAGTATGAGCCCGTGTGCTGCACCTATTTTGCTTGTCCTAAAAAAAGAATGGAAGCTGGAGAATGTGTGTTGATTGCAGAGCCATCAACAATATCACTGTCAATTATTGCCATCCTATACCTAGATTAGATGATATGTTAGATGAGTTGCATGGTTCTAGCATCCTCTCTGAGGTAGATCTTAAAGGTGGTTATCACCAAATTAGGATGAGAGAAGGTGATGAGTGGAAAACTGCACTTAAGACTAAACAAGGTTTATATGAGTGGTTAGTAATGCCTTTAGGCTTGACAAATGCACCAAGTACTTTCATGAAATTGAAGAACCATGTCCTTGGGAATTCATAGGTAATTTTGTGGTAGGATACTTTGATGATATTCTAGTTTTTATCCAAACCTTAGATGATCATGTAGAACACCTAAGAAAGGTTTTTGAAGTGCTTAGAAAGCAAACCTTGTATTCCAATCTTAAGAAATGTACTTTTGGAACAGATAACCTTGTCCTCTTAGGTTTTATTGTGAGTACATATGGTATTAAGGTTGTTGAGAAAAAGTTAAAAGCAATTAAGGAGTGGCCGAGTCCAAAGAATATTGGGGAAGTAAGGAGCTTCCATGGCCTAGCTGGGTTTTACCGGAGATTTTTCATGGACTTTAGCACTATATCAGCTCTACTCACTGAGTTTATCAAAAAGAATGTGAGATTTAAGTGGGAGCAGGCGCAAGAGGAGGTATTCCAAACCTTCAAAGACAAGCTCACACACTCCCCGGTGCTATCTCTTCCTAACTTTGATAAAACTTTTGAAATTGAATGTGATGCCTCAGGAGTTAGTATTGGTGCTGTTCTTATGCAGGAAAGGAAGCCCATAGCCTACTTTAATGAGAAACTTGGAGGGGCCACACTCAATTACCTAACCTATGAGAAAGAACTATATGCGCTTGTGAGGGCCTTGCAAACATGGCAACATTATCTTTGGCCCAAGGAGTTTGTCAGCCATACCGACCATGAGTCACTCAAACATCTCAAAGGGCAACAAAAGCTGAACAAAAGACATGCTAGGTGGGTCGAATTCATTGAGAGCTTCCCTTATGTGATCAAATACAAGAAAGGTACAGAGAATGTAGTAGACAATGCTCTTTCTCAGAGGTATGTGCTCTTGATGTCTTTAGAAGTTAAACTGCTAGGCTTTTAGCAAATCAAAGAGTTGTATGCTACTGATGCTGATTTTAAGGATATTTATGCTTCTTGTGAGAAGTTTGGTACTGGAAAATAGTTTAAGGGTGAAGGCTTCTTGTTTTCTGATAGTCAGTTATGTGTACCTAACTTCTCTTTGCGAGACTTGTTTGTTAAGGAAGCACATTGAGGTGGTCTTATGGGTCACTTTGGCGTGGCAAAGACATTAAATGTATTGCAGGAACACTTATTTTGGCCACACATGAGGAGTGATGTTGAGAAAGCTTGGCAAAGATGTGTAACTTGCAAGAAAGTCAAATCCACAATCCAAAAGCACGGTTTGTATACCCCCTGTTCCTATACCTTTGCACCCTAGCCATGATATTTCTATGGATTTTGTTGTTGGATTGCCTAAAACTAATACTGGAAAGGATTCTGTGTTTGTTGTAGTTGATAGGTTTTCCAAAATGGCTCATTTTATTCCTTGTCATAAGACGGATGATACCGTTAACATTGCCGGATTATACTTTAAGGAGATAGTTAGACTTTATGGCATACCTAGAACCATAGTATCAGATAGAGACACTAATTTCCTTAGTTACTTTTGAAAAACACTTTGTTCTAAGCTAGTAACTAAGCTTTGTTTCGCCAAAACTTGTCACCCGCAATCGGATGTTCAAACTGAAGTAGTTAATAGAACCTTGTCTACTTTGTTAAGAGAGTTGGTTAAAAAGAATCTTATGACTTGGGGAGAATGCTTGCCTCATGTTGAATTCGCATATAATCATGCTAGGCATACTCACCATTCAAAATTATTTATGGGTTCAATCCCATATCATCTTTGGAACTAATGTCTTTACCTTTGAGTGGAAGGACAAGCCTTGAATGAAAGAAAAAGGTTGAGTTGTTTAAAAAAATTCATGAGAAGGCTCGGCTCAATATTGAAAATAAGACTAAGATGTATGCTCAACAAGCCAATAAAGGCCGAAAATAGTTAGCATTTGTGGAAGGAGACATGGTGTGGATCCATTTGCGCAAAGATAGATTTCCGAGTGAAAGGAAATCCAGGCTAATTCCTAGGATTGATGCCCCATTCAAAGTCATCAAGAAGATCAATGACAATGCGTACCAGCTGGATCTTCAAGGTAAGTACCAAGTGAGTTCAAGCTTCCATATTACTGATTTGATTCCATATTTTGCAGATGAAATATAGTTGAGGTCAAATACTTCTTAACTAGGGGAGGATGATGTGAGCATGGCTAGAAAGGAACCACAACCTAAGGAGCAGCTTGAACCAGAGGAGGAAGAAGCCACTAAAGATGCCAAGGAGTATCTAAAACTCGTGGATATTGGAGATGAAAGCCTACAAATCTTCAATGACCCCATTACCCGATCCAAGCAAGGCAAACTTATGAAAAAACTACAACACCTTCTCAACACCATTCAGACCAGTTTAGTGTGTGCTAATTTAACCACATTTGTTATGCTTCAAGCCACATAAACCTCAACAAGAGAGGTGCCTTGGATTTTACTCTTTTTTCCCTATTCTTAGTTTTGTCCCAATGGGTTTTCTAAGATAGGTTTTTAATGAGGCAAGCCCAAGGTACTTTACCACAGCCTCTTGGTGAATCAAGGCCCATTCTATCTCATCATCCACTAAATAAGAGAGGAAGAATCAAATCAAAAAATTATTTACTTCTTATTCTTTGTCTTAGTTGTCTTTGTGATTCCCTAAGTATTTCCTTTAATGTTTTGGTAGAATTTTAGAAGTCATTTTCAATTTCCTATACTACTATAAGTACTCTCTTGTATCCTTCTTTCTAGATCATCAAATTTAATAGCAAATCTCCTTCTTAATCTCGTTTGATCATCCTCTTGAATAAGGAATTTTAGAACACTTTCTCATTCCGCTCAAGAGCCAAAAGTCTAATGGATCTTCATTATCCTTGGAAGTTTCAAGTCGATTCACCCCTTGCCTTTTTCATTCACATAGAGCAAGAAGATAGTCCAAGGATCTTCCACCATCCTTGAGAAGTATTATCCATTTCCCCTTATTTTGGGATTCATCCACTTAAGAGCTCACACATCCGCAACTTACAAGCATTTGGAGTTGATCAGGGGCTTGATCCTCATCAGGATAACATCAAGCGTTGGATTCGTGTCATACTGAACCCTAAATCAAAAGTTGTAAACAATTTAGTGCGGACATGTCAAGTTGATCGACCATTTAAAATGATCATTCTAAAGATCGTTGGTGCTCCTTGAGTAAACGCTTATAAATGAAGCATAATGCATGGCATCACGCAAGTTGGGATACATTGGATTAGTTGGAGGCTTTGTCGTAGCTTTTTCAGTCTCAGATGTTGTCACAATATTGAAAATTCAGCTAGACTAACATGTGCATTTGATTCATGTCATTTTGATCTCTAAATCAAAATAGTATGTAACTTTTGATTTAGAGTTCAGAATTACACGAATAAAATGCCCACATTAATCTATTTCAATTTTCTATAATGTGACAAAATTTAAAACCGAAATAGCTATGATAAATCATTTAAGTAATCCTACCTATCCCAAACTGCGGGATGCCATGCATAATGCTTCATTTAAAATCCTTTGCTCAATGAGCACCAATGATCAGTTTAGAATGATCATTTTAACAAGCCGATCAACTTGTCATGTCAACACTAAATCTTCGGTAAATTTTGATTTAGAGTTCTCAGTACCACGAATCCAACACCCAAGTAAAGCTAGCTCAAATTTCTATATTGTGACAGAAGTTAAGACCGGAGTAGGTATGACAAAACCTCCAAGTAATCAAATCTATCCCAAACTACGTGATGCCATGCATTATGCTTCATTTATACGCCTTTACTAAATGAGCACCAATGATCAGTTTAGAATGATTATTTTAACTAGCTGATGAACATAACTTATCCGCACTAAATCGTCTGTAACTTATCCGAACATAGCTGATGCCATGCATTATGCTTCATTTAAAATCCTCTGCTCAATAAGCACCAATGATCAGTTTAGAATGATCATTTTAACAAGCCGATCAACTTGTCATGTCAACACTAAATCGTCGGTAAATTTTGATTTAGAGTTCTCAGTACCACAAATCCAACACCCATTTTTATACATTTTCTCAATGAGCACCAATGATAATTCTAGAATGATCAATTTAACTAGCCAATATACTTGGCATGTCCGCACGAAATCGTGTGTAACTTTTGATTTAGAGTTCACAATCACATTAATCCATCCCGATGTTAAGATAGCTCAATTTTCTAAATTGGGACAAAATTGAAGATCAAAATACTTTCGACAAAGCCTCTTAGTAATTCAATCTATCTCAAACTGCGTGGTGCTATTCACTATGCTTCATTTTTAAACCTTTGCTCAATGAGCACCAATGATAATTTTAGAATGATCAATTTAACTAGCCGATAAACTTGATATGTCCTCACTAAATTGTCCGTAACTTTTGATTTAGACTTCCAATTGACAAGAATCCAATGCCCATGTTAAGCTAGCTTAGTTTTCTATATTGGGACGAAATTTAAGCCAGAAATAGCTACGAATAAGTCTCCAAGTAATCCAATCTATCTCAAACTGCGTGGTGTCATGCATCATGCTTCATTTGTAAACATTTGTTCAATGAGCACCAATGATCAGTTTAGAATGATAACTTTAAGTAGCCGATCATCTTGACATGTCCTCACTAAATCGTCTGTAACTTTTGATTTAGAGTTCAGAATGACATGAATCCAAGGCCCACGTTAAGCTAGCTCAATTCTCTATATTCTAAAAACTTTAAGACTGAAATAGCTATGACAAAGACTTCAAGTAATCCAATCTATCTAAAGCTACGTAGTGTCATCCATTATGCTTCATTTGCAAACCTTTGCTCAATGAGCACCAATGATAATTCTAGAATGATCAATTTAACTAGCCGATAAACTTGACATATCCGGACTACATTGTCCGTAACTTTTGATTTATACTTCTGAATGACACGAATCCAACACCGACGTTAAACTATCTCAGTTTTCTATATTTGGACAAAATTTAAGACCGAAATACCTATGATAAATCCTCCAAGTAATCCAATCTATCTAAAACTGCATAGTGCTATTCATTATGCTTCATTTGTAAACCTTTGCCCAATGAGCGCCAATGATAATTTTAGAATGATCAATTTAACTAGCTGATAAACTTTATATGTCCTCATTAAATCGTCAGTAAGTTTTGATTTAGACTTTCAAATGACACAAATACAACGTCCACGTTAAGCTAGCTCTGTTTTCTATATTGGGACACAATTTAAGACTGAAATAGCTACGACAAAGCCTCCAACTAATTCAATCAATCTCAAATTGCGTGGTGTCATGAATCATGATTCATTTGTAAAGATTTTCCCAATGAACACCAATGATGGGTTTCCAATGATCAATTCAACTAATTGATAAACTTGACATGTACGCACAAAATTATTTGTAACTTTTGATTTAGAGTTTCGAATGACACAAATCCAAAGCGGACGTTAAGCCAACGCAATTTTCTATATTTGGACGAAATTGAAGATCGAAATATTTTCGACAAAGCCCCCAAGTAATCCAAACTATCAGAATCTGCGTGGTGCCAAGCATTATGCTTCATTTTTTAACCTTTTCTCAATGAGCACCAATGATCATTTTAGAATGATCAGTTTAACTAGCTGATAAACTTGACATGTCCCCACGAAATCGTGCGTAACTTTTGATTTAGAGTTTAGAATCACACGAATACAACAACCATGTTAAGCTAGCTAAAATTTTTATATTGTGAACAAATTTAGAACTGAAATACCTATGATAAAGCTTCTAAGTAAACCAATCTATATCCAACTGCATGGTACTATTCATTATGCTTCATTTGTAAACCTTTGCTCAATGAGAACCAATGATAATTTTTGAATGATCAATTTAACTAGCCGATAAACTTCATATGTCCTCACTAAATCGTCAATAAATTTTGATTAAGACTTTCGAATGATACGAATACAACACCCACGTTAAGCTAGCTCTGTTTTCTATATTGGGACAAAATTTAAGACCGAAATAGCTACGACAAAGCCTCCAAGTAATCCAATCTATTTCAAACTGAGTGGTGTCATGCATCATGCTTCATTTGTAAACATTTTCTTAAAGAGCACCAATGATCAGTTACGAATGATGAATTTAACTATTTTATAAACTTGACATGTACGCACTAAATCGTTTGTAACCTTTGATTTAGAGTTTTGAATGACACGAATCCAATGCTGAAGTTAAGCTAACTCAATTCTCTATATTGGGACAAAATTGATGATCGAAATAGTTTTTAGAAAGCTTCCTAATAATTCAATCTATCAAAATCTACGTGGTGCCATGCATAATACTTCATTTGTGAACCTTTTCTCAATGAGCACCAATGATAATTTTAGAATGATTAGTTTAACTAGCCTATAAACTTGACATGTCCGCACGAAATCGTGCGTAACTTTTGATTTAGAGTTCAGAATAACTCGAATCCATCGCCAACATTAAGCTAGCTCAATTTTCTAAATTGGGACAAAATTGTAGATCGAAATAGTTTTGACAAATCCTTCTATAAATCCAATCTATCAGAATCTGCGTGGTGCCATGCATTATGCTTCATTTGTAAACCTTTGCTTAATGATCATCAGTGATCAGTCTAGAATGATCAATTTAAATGGCCGATAAACTGGAGATGTCCTCACTAAATTGTCTGTAACTTTTGATTTAGAGTTCCGAATGACATGAATCCAATACCCACGTCAAGCTAGATCAATTTTGTATATTGTGTGTAAATTTAAGACAGAAATAACTCTGATAAAGCCTCCAAGAAATCCAATGTATCCCAAAATTCATGATGCCATCATTATGCTTCAATTATAAGCCTCTACTAAAGGAGAACTAATGATCAGTTTAGAATGATCTGTTAACTAGCTGATCGACTTGACATGTCCGCACAAAATCGTATTTAACAATTGACTTAGAGTTCAAAATTACATGAATCCAATGCCCACGTTAAGGTAGCTCAATTTTCCATATTGTGACAATATTTGAGACTAAAAGA